>CM032643.1:4435343-4447030 GCA_019097785.1 Fraxinus excelsior | reverse complement strand
GAGGTTCCCTGATCATATAAAATATAACAAATTGTATACTCGACGATTTGAGTATAATGAGACACAATTCGTTATATGATCAAAATATGTCGTTCACAGTCGGTACATAAAGTTGAACGCTTTATGTTGATAAGATTTGGTTTAATTCTTAGGGGCCATAAGTGATTATTATTCATTTAATTATTGCTTTTATAGCTTTATGGATGATGAATGAATCTATTATTATTACATGTCACTCTAGGTTAAATGAAACGCCACTCGTGCACTAAAATCATTCGTATTAGTATTTAATAAATTTTTATCACTCTAAATTAATTAGAAGTGACGAAAAATTATTATTAATAATTTAATGCCATTATAATTTTTTATATTTGGCCGAGTAATTACTAATGAAAATCAATATTGTTAAAATAATAAGTGGGAGATAGTTTATAGGCATGTATAAACCTGCGACCTCCTCTGTCATCCAATTGTTATTAAGATACATATGTTTAATATCGAATTACATCGGTCTCCCTATAAGAAAACGACGTTATTTTAGATTAACTGAAATTGGATCTTATAAATAGAAATTTTTAAAATGGAATAAGTGGGGTGATTATCCTATAGATAACATCTCACATATTTCGGATATTTTAAAATTATTGATGGAATTTAATCTTCACAATGAGGTAAGTGAGCATGTGATGCCTACAGTACTTCATGAGATAGAACCAAAGGTAGTAGGGAATGAGGCCCCCATTGATGTATCCTACACACCCATCACAATGTGGATTATGGAGAGGTTGGTCCTGACCAAGGATATGACCAAGCAGTGAGAGAAAAGGAAGGATTTTCGGTAAAACTGGACAATCATGCACCTTCAACATACTACATCAAGCAGTGGGCCTAAATCGTATGGAAGTTTTGTTCATTCTAAATATACTGCATCAATACAAGGCTTTCATGGTACCATATAAATTTAATTTTACCAAATGGTATGGGAGACAAATAGGGCCTAAATCGTATGGCATTTTTGTTTATTCTGAATATACTATGCTTTCATGGTACCTATGGAGACTTGTTTTTTTAACTCTTTAGATCAGTCATGCATATCCCATGGATGCCTCATTTTCCTCGGATTAGATAGATCGACAGCTCGTATCCTTAACTTTGCTCTATTCACTCCCTTCTTCGTCGCCTTAAACCTTCGGTCTCCAAAACGCCATCGATAAAACCTAGGAGAAAGGAAATAAAAGCCCTTTCTTCGCCCATCAATAAAAACCCATCAAATGTGTACTTGTGTGAATGCCCAATATATAGTAGTGGTGACAACAGCGAATGCCTAATCTATAGTGGTGGTGACCACAAGTTTTGTTCATTTACTGGTGGGTGGAGAAGATGATTTAGTTTATTTTTTTAATTATTTTTTTTTATGAAAAATGTAAAGTTATCCATTTGCCCTTTAAAAATTAGTTAACAATTGGTTAGACCTTTGATTTTGATCAACTAATAGTCAAACTATTGATTTTTGTCAATTTGGATTTCGAGTGCAAGTTTTTGAAATGTTTGGTATTGTAGATGATACAAAATAAATGTTTGGGTCAAGTCTGCATAAAAGTGAAAGGTTGGTACAGTAGCTGCAATTCTCCCTTTTATTTACCTATCATAGCCAACAAATATAATATTAGTTTGACCAATAAAAATAATCAATTAAAATATGTTTCAAATTTCTCAAGTAGAGAAGTCATAACATTATGAAATTAAATTTACTGCAGAAAATAAAAGATATGTTTATCCTTAGAAAACAAAATACACGTGCATTTCAATCATTTGGAAATCAATAAGCAAACTTAATTAATTTCTAATTAATAACAACTTCTAATTATCCGAATCAACTTTTTCTCAAACCTAAAATAGATGATTAAATATGATTTTTTAAATCCTCCATTTAAAAAAAAATGAGAATGTGATATTAATATTGAACTTTCTTGTTTTAAATGTAACGTTTAGCCAACTTTGCGTAATGTTTCAAAAATTAATATTTTTTTAAGGTATATGAATTTAAGGATGATATAAATTTAAAGTTCTTAAATGTATAAAGAATATGAAAGATCTTTGGCACTCAACGACCACTAATCGATCACCCTCTGATGACTCTAAAGTATGTAAAGAGGTAAGAAGAGGAATTTATTCAAACTTTTTGTATAACTTAAATATTTTAAATTGCCTACTTTAAAATTTTAAGATATGCACACTTTTCCTTGCTAGATTTATGATATATATTATGAGAATATAGTATAATACGTTAGACTTGGTATTGGTATGTGACATGTGACTAAATATTAAATTCTTTTAGGAAATGGTACCGCCTACCAACACGAATTTGATGCATGACTTATTGTGATCGATACAAGAGTTGAGCGACAGAATCAAGCACATTTACCACAAAATGTACTGTCACATCAAAATGCACATCCGTTTGTCCTTGGAATCGTCTCAATAGTTGAGTAGTTTCGTAGGTACAAATATGCTTGTAGAGATGTACAGAACTTGTGTTTGTTGGAGTAGCTAGTCACTGATGGGAGTCTATCTCACGTACTAAGACCGAAGAGCAGCAACGTAATCTGACTTGAGAGCAGTTTAAAGATGAGTTGAAGGAAAAGTATTTCCCTTAGGCTTTGAGAGACTTCAAGGAATCAGAGTTCCTACAACTCAGACAAGAAAACTTATCGCTTAGTGATTGTGATAGACAGTGTGAGCTCTCAAGTTATGCCTCGCACTTGATAGATATAGAAGTTAAGAAGATCATGATGTTCGACAATGGACTACGCTCGGAGGTTGACATGATCATTATGTCTCATCGTTTCACTTCATATCGTGAAATGTTGGAGAGAGCTCTTGCTATTTCATATCAGAGAACTACATTTAAGCAGTATGCCCAGTAGAGCAAGGAGTTCGTATCGGTCGGATTAGTGGAAGTATTACACCTTGTCCTAAGTGTAATAAACTCCACAAGGGTGAATGCTTACTTAGGAAGAACATGTGTTTTCGATGTGGTAAGATGTGACATACTGCTTTCAATTGTACAGAGCCCCCAAAGAAGAAGGGTGATGGCTAGGACAAGAACAAGAAAGGGAATGTCGAAGTTTTTGCACTAAATTATCATGAGGCGGAGTAGGATCCGAATGTGATAACAGGTATTTTTATTTGAAATACTTGTTTATGTTTTTTATTATGCATCCTCCATCGTTAAGTCTAACATTATAATTACGAAAAAAATGTATTCTATTATTATCTGATATACATATTTACGTACTTTTTTACTCTGAGGATACAAATTCTTTTATCTTTGCATCCTTCGTCACTATGTCTAACTTTGCATGTGTGAAAATGAATAATGTATTAGAGGTTAGCATCCCTTCAAGAAGAACTCTTTGCAAAATCAGATGAGCTTAAATTAAGATTTAGAACTTTTCGATTAGTCAAAATAATTTTCGAGGACGAAAAAATTTGAGGGGAGATTGTAAAGTCCTAAAAATTTCATAGAATAGAACTTAAATATTCTAGATGCTATATTTTATATTTTGAAAAAAAATTATTGTAGAATTAAAATGATATATGTATTAATTCAATTTTAATTTGGTCAAATATTTAGATTTTGATAGAGCGATGATAAGTATACAAATATTAGATTCCTTGAATAGCTCATATGTAATCATCTATTTTAGGTTCTCGAAAAAGTTAAATTGAATAAGTTAAGACTCAAAATATTACAGTTTAAAGAAGTTTGATTTAGATTTAAATTTAAATTTTACGTATAAAAAACTTATGGAATCACGTGTTGGAGTTGTTGAGATTTGTTATCATTTTATATTATTTAACTTCTTTTGATTTGACCTATAAATGTGCCACGTGTCCCTTCACTATAGAGATGAGATGTTTGTTGATAAAGATATATCTTTCAATACAATTCGGATGCAACGTACACGTCCCTCAAGATTTTATTCATCAAAAGTTTAACCAATTTCTTTGAGGGCACGACTTCCTATACATATTATGCCCCCCGTTTGACCCCTATTAGTTTTTTTTTTTTTTTTTTTTTTTCTCTTTCTCATTCTCATTTTCATTTTTCATCTCAACTACACATTTTTTCAATAAAGTAATATTACACACAAATCAAATTTTTTTTATCACTTTTCCACCATACACTCTCACATCAATCACTATTCCAAAATTTCTATTCTTCTCAAAATGGATTTCAAATAGGTGCTATATTAGAAGTCTTTTACCCACTTTAAACATCTAACAATTCTCCTAATTATCCAGCATATATACAGATATATTTTCAAGGTAGGTAGATAGAAAGAATTAGGTTGGAATGTGATTTTGGTGGTGTATTTCAAAAATTAATTTTATCTAACGAGGTAGGATAAAGAGATGTTGATTCTTATCTCGTTTAAATTATTTTTTTCATGTTGTTAAATTATTATACTAATGAAACTTAGAGATATGATATGATATGTATGTTATGGACATCAAGTACCAAAGATATAATATTTGTTGAGCTCTTACCAATTTCTAAAGATATAATGATGGTATGATATTTTTTACAAGTGTTTTAAATATTTTATTCAAGATTGCATCATTATTTCGTGTTCTGTTGAGTATCTCATGTACTCATCATTTTCATACTCCTTACTGGTTAGAATGTATAGTTAGTTGGCGGATGATGAGATGCACTCGTAGTGCCAGGATATTTGAAAGTAATAAATCAAATCCAATGTAACCTGACTCAATATTTTAAATTTCCATTAGTAATCTTAGGTTCTTAGCAAAATGATCGAGAGATCCTTTACTTCGAAAGAGAATAGGGCCAAATAAGTCTTGGAATTAGTGCACTCTGGTGTACGTGGACCAATTAGTGTCCAAGTTAGAGGTGGGCATGAGTACTTCATCACTTTCACTAATCATTACTGAAGATACGACTATATACTTGATAATTCACAAGTCTGAAGCCATTGAAAAGTTCAAGGAATGAAGGATTGTAGTAGAAAAGCAACTAAGTAAAATCATTAAAACACTCCGTTCAGATTGAGGTGGAGAGTATCTATCCTATGACTTTAGAACATACTTGTCAGAGAATGGGATTATATCCCAATTAAGTGCACCAGGCCCCAGGCATACCCTAACAAAATGGTATCTAAAAAAGGAGAAATAGGACATTGTTGAACATTGTCAGATCTATGCTAGACTTTTCAACTTTCACAACATCCTTTTGGGGATTTGCTCTACAAACTGCAATATACTTATTGAATATGATTCCATCTAAGTCTGTCCCTAAGAGTCCCTGGAATTGTAGAATGGGCGTAAATCTAATCTAAGACATTCGGATATGGGGATGTCCCGCACACTTGCTAAAGGGGAAGACTAATAAGATAGAATCAAGATCAGAAGTATGTATATTTGTAGGGTATCTTAAAGGAACAAAATGATATTACTTATAGTCCTTGGGACAAGAAGGTATTTGTGAGTATAAATGCAACCTTCTTAAAGGACAAGTACATTGAAGAATGTGAATCTAGGAGCAATCTTTTGGATTAAATGAGAGAAAACATTCCAAACTCATCTAGTCCAGAGATCTGCACTGAACCTGCTCAAGGAGAATTCACGCCTACTTTATCGATAATCTCTAGGCATAGTGGGAGAAAAATGGAGATCTCACCTGCCATACACATTGAATTGATGGGATAAGAAGTGATAGAGGATGAAGTCCCAATTGTTTTATCACCACATGGTGATGATGTATGAGAAGAAGTGCTAGACTAGTTACAAGTTCCAATTAACCAAGAACCTTAACCGCTTTGACGTAGTGGGAGAATCACTCGGTTACCATCTAGATATTTACTCTATGGAGAGTCTTTCGATATAGTCTCTACTAAGCAAGAAGAGGATCACATCTCTTTCAAAGAAGCTATGGAGGATATAGACTTTGACCAATGGAGGAATACCATGGATTCAGAAATGAAATCTATGAACACTAACTCAACTGGGATTTTGTAGATGCGCCAAATTGGATAAAACCCATAGGATGCAAATGGGTCTACAAGAGGAAAAGATAAGTAGACGAAAAGGTGGAGAACTTTAAAGCTAGACTGGTTGCTAAAGGTTTTACTCAACGAGAAGACATTGATTATGAAGAAACCTTCTCGACCGTGGCTATGCTTAAGTATATAAGAGTCATCTTATCCGTTGCAGCTCATTTTAATTATGAGGTGTGGCAAATGGATGTCAATACTGCACTCTTTAACGAGAATCTTGACGAAAGCATATATATGATGCAATCAGAAGGTTTTATCCAAAAAGGCTAAGTGCAGAAAGTATACAAACTGAAGAGGTCTATTTATGGACTAAAGCAGGCATCTAGGTCTTGGAACATCTCATTTTGATTATAAGGTGTGGCAAATGAATGTCAAGACTGTACTCCTTAACGAGAATATTGACGAAAGCATATATATGATGCAACCAAAAGGTTTTATCCAAAAAGGTCAAGTGCAGAAAGTATGCAAACTGAAGAGGTCTATTTATAGACTAAAGTAGGCGTTTAGGTCTTGGAACATCAGGTTTGATCAAACAATTAAGACTTTTTGTTTTGATCAGAACCTTGATGAGCGTTGTGTCTATAAGCGTATTAAAGACAACATGGTCATTTTTCTCATATTGTATGTTGATGACAATTTAATCATTGGGAATGATATTGGAGCATTAACAATGGTCAAAAATTGGTTGGCACAACAGTTTGATATGAAAGATTTGGGAGATGCCAACTATGTTCTAGGTATCCAGATCCTTCGAGACAAGAAGAGCATGAAGATTGCTCTTTCCCTAGCTTCATATAGAGACAAAATAACAGTTAGATTTGCTATGTAGAACTCCAAGAAATGTCAAATGCCTTTCAAACATGGAATTCACTTGTCACGGGAGCATTGCCCTAAAACTCTTAGTATAGTGGAATACATGAAACATGTTATGCCTCAACTATAGGAAGTCTAATGTATGTGATGTTATGCACCCGACCTCACATTTGTTATGTTGTTGGAATAGTCAGTAGATATCAGGCAAAGCCAGGACTTGAGCGTTGGACTGATGTTAAGCATATACTCAAGTATCTCCGTAGAACTAGAGATTATATGTTGGTTTATTCAGCTCCAGCTTTTGTTCCTACGAGTTATACTGATTCTAATTTTCAAGCTGATAGGGACTCTCGCGGGTCCACATCAAGATTAGTGCTCACATTGGGTGGTCGTGCCGTTACACGAGTCTTAGACATGATTATGTAAGAAAATTAATAAAAGACGAAATAATTTCACTTACATATGTAAGATCAAGCAAGAACTTGGCTGATCCATTTACAAAATCACTTACCAAAGAGTTGATAAGATTAACATCGAGTAGAATGTGGCTTAAACTTTTTAAATAAAATTCTCCAATGATGGCAACCTTATCTATTATTACGAAATGAGTAATTTACAGGTTCAAATGGTAACAACAATTCATTTGATAAGTGAATAGATTACAACACTTAGTATATATAATTTAAAGCTACACCCTAAAGATTTAAGTGTTTGGGTTATGGTATTGAAGGTTGAATAAAACTTAAAGAAATTAAGTACATAGTACAAGTGTCTTTAAACATAACCAAGACACCGTAAGAATTTTTCCTATATGAACTTAGAAGTGGTGCCACTTCAAGGAAAGTTGGAGTTACTTTTTGAAAAGTCCATGAATACGGATAAGTACATGGCCATTAACGCACTAAAGTAAAATTGTGTGGAACATATTGAGATAGAATGTTCAATGTGTGATGTCGTTGGTAATGTCATAAGGGATAACTGGTTTAAAACTAAGGCTACCTGGAATCTCGATATTACTTTGCAATATTAGCACTAATGTTTAAATCGAAAGATACCTTATATTATGCGTGACATCGTTCATGATTCTAAGTTGAGTTGAAATATTTGAACAATTGGGGGATTGTTATATAAATGTGTTGTTCAAATATTTTAAGAGAAAATTAATCAAATAGTTGAAAATGAGAATAAATTTTTTGATAAAAACAGTTAAACGAGCAAATTGGGCAAAATCCAGCCATTTGGCCATGCGGTTACATGGCCGTCGTCAAGGACATCAAGTCCTTGTTCTGGTTCCTCTATGCGATCACATAGAGGTACTCTATACAGTTACATAGAGAAAATTATTTAGCCGTTGGACATAATTTTTAAAATTTGTTTGACACCTTTTCAACCTCAATTTCCAATGTTTTTGTGAAAAATTGGCACCTATACGAATGTGTATGAATGAATTCTATAAATAGGGATAGAACTCATGGTTTAATATATATATATATATATAAATTTCTCTTATACTTTGTGAAATTCACCTCCAAACTATCTCAACATTCACTTAGAATTTTGTTTTCTATAAAAGAACTCTTCTTCGTTCCTTATTCCCAGGCACAAAAGTGCTATTTGAAACCCGATTTCTTGACTTAAAATCCGCTAAAACTATTTGTGTGTTGATCTTTTAGCATTCTCATTATCGAGAGGGCGCAAATAAAGTTTTTAGGATAGTATTCTTTGCGATTCAAGTCTTCTTTATTTCTTCACTTTCTTGTTTTGTGTTTTTTACATAACTTCTGGGTTTTGTATTTATTCCTTATTTGGAGATTTTGTTACCTATTTCGACGGAAATATCTCAACAAACAATTGAGGAAGTGTTGAGGACTTGGGAAGTTTGAAGATCTATTTATTCGCATTATTTAGAATTCCACATTTTCACCAAAAAAATAGATTATTTCGCTATAAATATTCATCAAATATTTTACCGAGTGTCGAGTTTAAATAATGGGCTACTTTTTCTTGTTATCTTTCAGTGAAGATAAATTAAATGCCATTTAATCTTGTGTTCATTGAAATTTAATTTTTTTTTATGTGGTTCGTGACAGAGTTTTAAATGTTAATATTGATCTAGTCTAGTTAATCTAATGGTGATTTTTGAGTAAATTAATGTTCCAACCAACTAGACTTCACAGATGGCAGTTGGGCGGGGGAGCCATATGGCCCCATATGTTGTCACCTCGCCCTTTTCGAGGTCGAGTCTTGGGGTGGATAGGACGATCTGATTATAGGGGTTTTAAATGGGGTGAGCCGATTAGTTTGATCGAAGTGTGACTTAGCTTGTCCCATGAACTCGTCCTTGGTGGAGCGAACGGAAATGGCTAGTGATTTTCGTGGGTTTTATTTCCATTTTGAGTTTTATTTATTGAAATTGCTATTCCACCCATACTGACTCGTACACGAGCTGACGAGACGAGATATTTGCTACACAGCTTGCAATTGAGGCGCAACTCGCTAGTGGGCGCGAGCAGACCCCTTGAAAACGGGACCAGTCTAGGCACGGCCATATAGATTAATAGAATCCTGGCATTGTCCCAAGCTATAAGTCTAATGTCAAAGGCATTTGAATCGTTTATTTAATAAATTAGGTTGCAAATTAGCTAGCTAGAGATCACGATTCCTCGGAGAAGATATATAGGACAAACCAGGGACGTGATCCTAATTACGATATTAAATATTTAGCCTTTATTTTTATTGAAATTTCATCAGAAGAATCACTCGATTTAATTCGTTACAATTATATGACTCTCTAAGATTTTGTTGTAGAACAAGTCATTTAGTTTGGTTCTAATTGTTAAATCCTACAGTTTAATTACCGTCGTTGCGCAGAGTCGGCATGTAGATCAACCGCTGACCTCCAGGCACACGGGAGCAAAGCTTACACACCAAAATTCCGTTATAATTTAGTAATTTACACGTGTAATTTCAATTTTATCCTAATTTGTCTTATAAATAGAGAGCCGTCATTATGATTTTATATTATCATTAAAAAAAAGAGATACATTTTTTCATTAAGTTACTACAACGATGGACGAAGACGTAGTTTCACATTGAGACCAACCTCTATAAATCTTGAGCGCTCTTGTGTCTATTTCTGTACTAAAATTTTATTGTTATTTGGTGATATAGATTGATATTTCTAATTCTCGACACTGATTTCATTAATAATATTCTAATGTGTATCAGCGATTATTAATGGAAAAGGTGACCGGAAGTTGCATCTCGTGAATTCATGGCTTATTTTAACGAAATCGAATATGAATAGTCTGATTACAACAAATGGAAATTGAGTCATTCCAATCATATTTTAATAAAAGTTGAGTAACCAAACATGTAATTCTCCCTGTCATGATTAGATCTCATACTTTTATACCAGTTCATGTTAGGGTTTTGACTTTATCGGCTCAATTAAAACGGAATTGGATTTTAGTTTTCCACATGAAACATGATTCAATTTCTCTATTTGTAATGAGATTGATATATATGAAGCTCACATCAAATCCTACGAATCTCACATCAAATCCTACTTCCTTTAATAGAGAGGATCCAAAATTCACTGTTCACCTCGTGTACTCTCTTCCACACTTGAACCGTTTATTTCACCACCAACTGACTTCATTTATAGCAATTGGTGTGTTCATTTTCTCTATTGTCATCCATTATCCATTTGGTTTACTGTTCATGATGTGATTTTTTTGTTGCTTTTGTTGAGATATTTATATTCATAGATACTTTTGTTGACTTATGAGGTTATTTTTTTTTTAAGTGGTTGATTTTGTTGAGATAGTTATATTTATAGTTTCTTTTTTAGGTTAAAAAAATAAAAATAAAAACGGGTAAAGTGTGTTTCTTCCCGTGCCGGCACGGGGGAGAGTTTCAGATTAGCATTAATTGGAGTGATGAGTATTAGTAGTTGGAGTATTAGGAGAATGTTTATTTGCAAGTAAAAAGGAAAATGTTTGTTTGATTATGAATAATCTAATCTAAAAATGGAAAAAATTAGTTTATAAATCTTAATCTTAAGCTAGAAATTAAAACTAAAACATTGTTTGTAGTTTTTTTAATTAATTGAAGTAAAATTTTGTATATTAGGAGAATATTTATTTGCAAATAAATTTTTGTATTAGTAAATTGTTTGTTTGATGATAAATATTCTATTCTACAAATGGAAAAATATAGTATTTTAATCTTAAGCTAGAAATAAAAACGGAAACATTGTTTGTAGTATTTTTTTTAATCATATTCAAGTAAAATTTTGTATTAGAATTTTTGTTTGCAAGTAAAACAATAATAAAAACAATAATAAGCATATAATAATTCATTCAACAATTAAATCAATGATTAATTCAATATGTAAATACAAAATATTTATTACATTATTAAAGTTGAAAAGTTTATTTATTTGACATATTGTATTAATATATTATTAGGCAAGGCAATTTTTAGTTGGAATGTCACACATTTTAATTATTATTTAATAACCAATGTATCAAAAAAAATCTGCGCTATTTAAATTAAAATTGTCTGGCATAAGGATGATTTTTTTATACGGGACAATATATTTTTCCGTTGGATAAAATATGCCTCTAAAATTAATAGCTACCGTATCGGAAAAGTAATTTAATGGCTACCGTATTGGAAAAGTTCATGTTCTGATTAAATTATAATTATTTGGAATAACATTATGACTTTTACAAATTTATATACTGTCCGCTAAATAAATACACAATAAATAATTTGTATTTACAAGTT
>CM032643.1:4326338-4435243 GCA_019097785.1 Fraxinus excelsior | reverse complement strand
TAGTTTGAAGGGATATCGACCACGACAAAATCCGCCAGGATTTTTCTGTAGCATGGGGGTTCGCCGAACTCAACACTGAGTACAATCTGTCCCCGAGCTTCAACCGGATTGCCGGAGAATCCTTGAAGTTTTCGGGGGTACGGTTGAAGGTATTGATCCTGTATGGCCATTTGCCTCAACGTTTGGTAGTAAAGCACATTGACCGAGCTCCCGTTGTCTACTAAAGTTCGATGTATTCGGACTCCTGTCACATCCATTGCGATAACCAGCGCATCACTTTGGTCTTGCAGAACTCCCTGTGCATCTTTCTCTGAAAACCCGAACCACTCAGGGCCCGAACAAGCAGCGGGTTCCGATGCGGGGTATCTTATACTAAAGTTTTGGTGTACGTGAGCATCACGCGCCAGCTTGCGCCTAGTTCTTCTTGAACCCTCTAAATATTGGTTTCCGCTTACCAACATTCGAATCTCAGCCTGGGGCTGGGGGTCGCGAGCTGGGGGTTCGGGCCGTGCTGGTTGGTTTTCTCCCCGCTGGTCAGGCTGTTGAAGCCTGGATGGACCTGCTATTCTTGGCCTTGCTACGAACTCCCGTAAATGGCCTCTCTGAATGAGGGCTTCCACCTCTTCCTTTAGGTCTCGGCAGTTGTCAGTGTCATGTCCCACTGTCTTATGATTTCGGCAGTACTTCGCTTGGTTCTTCCCAGCTGTTTCTTTGCCTCCAGGCAGGGGTCGGCGAAAAGACTTTTTCGCTTCGGTTTGAAGAAAGACCTCCTTCAGACTAGCATCCAAAGGGTGGTAGCCGCGGAATTTATCGGGATACGGTCTAGAGCGGCTTTGATCCCTTTTATCTTTCCTTCTCTCCTGACCTCCGTCTCTTTCCGTTTGTTTCCCTTTGCTTGCCGCGGGGAACGGGGGTTCTGTTTAACATCCTCGTGATCCGAAGTGGCCTCTTCTGCACTGATGTACTTCTCAGCCCGGCCTAAGAGTCCATGGTACGTTTGCGGGCCATCTTCATGGACTGACCACCAGAATCGTGTCTTGGGCCTCAGTCCTGACAAAACTGCCATGAGCACAGCGTCGTCAGAAATTTTCTCAACTTCCATGGATTGTTTGTTGAATCTGTCCAGGTAGCTTTTGAGGGATTCCGTCTTCCCTTGCTTTATGCTTACCAACCTTTCTTTGGGAGTGGTCCTTGCCTTTGAACCCATGAACTGGGCGAGGAATGCTGTGGCAAGATCGTCCCAGCATTTTATAGATCTTTGGTGTAATCTTCTGAACCATCTTTGAGCCTTGTCCCCCAATGTTAAGGGGAAGGCACGGCACATGATGGCTTCTCCGGCTCCCTGAAGCTCCATCCAAGAAGAGTATTTGTCAAGGTGACTGAGGGGGTCTCCTTCCCCGTCATATCCGGCCAGCTGAGGCATTTTCATCTTTTCGGGTAATGGTTCTGCTAGGATATCTTCGGTAAATGGTGAGTGGCGTTTGGTGAAATATTCATCCGGGCTCCCCTTGCTTTTTGCCTCCAAATTCGCAATGCGCTTCTTTAGGGCGTTCACTTCGTTTTCTGGTCGTTCTCCAGGATGGTTTCTTTGGCGTTCAGCTTGCTTCCTGGCGGGAGTTGAGAGACGCTGAGGGCCCAACTTGTCGAATGCACTGTTCGTCCTCCTAGTTTTCGATTTAGTCGCCACATGGGAGCTTCCAACTTTCTCAGTTTGGTCCCTGGAAGATCCTTCGTCTGAAAAATGCAGGGTCCGCCTAGTGGGGAGTCGTTCGGTCCTTTCCTGGCGAAGAGATTCCCCTCTGTTCTCCCGTGGCAGGTTTTGCGCTTGGTTTTGTTCCAACCTACTGACAATATTCGTTAGTTTCTCAATGGCTTCCCTCATTGTCGCCATTTGTGGGTCAGCGGTTTCATCCCGACCCCCTTTTTCCGAGTTCATGGGATTACGGCTTCGCCCAGGGTGGGTATGGCCTGCGTGGGACTGGTTCCCTGATGCTGACAATTCGTCCATGGGGTTACTTTTATGAATCGTGTGTGGAGATGGGGCTGCTATCAAGTAGGGGGCCCTCCTTCTAGCGCCAAACTGTTGACGTTCAAAATTGTATGAACAAGATTAAAGCCAACTAAGAGTGCAGAAAGTAGTCTAAAGGATACAATGAAGAAGAGTGCTAGATTGTCTCTGTATCAATTACTTCTTTTTTACAGATAGTCTGGAATATTCAAAGGGTTCACTGGGGTTTTTCTCCTTAGTGTATTCCTTTAGATTTTCTGTCCGCCCCCCCCGTCCTGTCTTTACTCTGAGCCTTTTATAGTAGAAGTATAATAACGTCTAATCTCCCTGTCTTATCAACCCAGAGGCCGAGCTGGGCTGACTTGTGTGTTGTCCTAACGGGATTGGCGCCCGAGCTCAATGTTCTACTGTCGACTGAGGATGATGGGACTTGTTGATCCCGGTAGTAAATGCATTGCCTATTAGAGCAAGCTAAGACTTCTGATTGAAGGAATAGGTGGGCGCTGACACAAGACCTTTCCACGTGTATCCCTCTCGTTTGGTACTCAAAGATCTTGTCAGTGATCCGTAATCATTAGCCACTGTAGCGTCTTGAAAGACTACAATGGCTTGTTGGGAAAGCTACGCTCCTGCCGATCTGACCTCGCATAACCGAACTCCAATTTCGTTATCCTCATCGGGATATGGCAATCCGAGCTCAACGACCTCGGAGGTCGGTGTCAACAAAATGTTAATGAATTTCTAGAAAAATTGAAACAAGAAAAAAGAAATAAAATATATTATGTCTACCTTGTTGGAATACAAATAATAATAAAATCATATTTTAAAGAAGAAATTAATAGTCATATAATACTTAATTTACAATATGAAAGATGTATAATAGCATAAAATGAAAATTTAGGAATAGTCAAAGGAAATTTAGCTTATGGAAAATTAAAATTTGCTTATTATCCAAGATATTGTAAGCATATAAGCGATAAAAATTTAGATGATTGTCTTAGTCTACATTTTAAGATGACTAATAAAATATTGAAAGTTCATAATAAAATGTTTACTATATTATAACGAGGATTATATTGTTATACAAATAGTAATTACAGAAATATATATATAGAAAAACATTTTATAGAAATCGAAGAAGGATTTAGAGATATAGGAGAAACAATCCTACCCAGAGAACAAAATATTGAGGAAATAAAAAATTTTGAAATATGACATGATGATGCTATAAGTATTGATCAACCTATAATACCGAAACAAATGACTTATAAAGAAAATAAGATAATTATTGAAAAAAATACAACAAGATATGATATAAAACAAAATAAGAATAGTTGTGTTTATGGAATCAAAAGAAATTTTTTTAATGAAAATAATTGGATAAATGAAAGTTTAAATGAAATTTGTAAATACACTAGTGGAACATTTAATAATGCTAAAGTAAATTATTCAACAATTGAAAAAGAATTACTAGCGGTTGTTAAAGGAACAAATAAATTCAAAATGTTCTTGTTACCTAAGGAATTTATTGTTCAAACTGATAATACTCAACTTAATGGACTAGTAAATAATAGATTACTAAATTCACATCAACATAGAAGATTGCACGAATGACAAGTATTATTATCTTTCTATAATTTTAAATTTGAATATATTAAATGAAAGAATAACTTATTTGCTGATTTCTTGAGCATGAATCATAATTATGGAAAAGATTGAAGTATTTACAAAGGAATTGCAAGATCTTCTAATAGATTTTAATGCAGATTATCTTGCTGTCTAAGAGAACCATCTTGATATTTCCACAAACTTTATGCGATTTATCAAACAAAGTTGTTGAAAGTGCAAAAAAGATTAAGCTGTGTTTGATTTACATTATTATCTCATTAAAATGAAAAATATGACCATTATCCATCACATCAACATTTAAATTCAAATTTTCTATCTCTTGTGTGGGTCCCAATAACGACTATATTTTTCATTATCATTCTACAATAATTTAGTTCAAACATGGCATATAGATTAAATGATAATAAAGAAAAAATAGTTGGTAAACAGCATAAGAGTTATAATAAAATTGTTGAATTATATGATTTTGATCTTCGTTTTGATGATAATGAATAAAAGATTTGGAGATATTCATTGAGAATTGCAAGAAATAACAACTCAAAATATATTAAAAATTTAGAAAATATATGCATGGAATAACTAAAAAATTATGTGATAATAAAATAAAAATTTTAGAAGAACAAATAACTAGGAATAATATTATAGAAATTGATAAAGAAATTTCTAGATGGAATAAAATTAAAAGATAATTAATAAATAATGAAATTAGACGAGAATTAAGAAGAGAAGAACAATTTAGAAGAGAAATGGAACAAATAATAAATAATATAATAAATCCCTTAAACCTACCAGACTAATATGAGTCTTCCATAAAAATTAAGATCCGATAAACAAGAAATAGAAAACATAAGACTACCAATAGGAAGTTATCAAACTAGATGATGGAATACAACTCTGTTTCAACCCTTAAGTTCATGGGGAAATACAGATGAATGGTTAAATATGACTAGAAATTGGACTAATGCATTTTTATGGCAACAATTAGAACAATTAAAATCTAAAAATATAGAAGCTATTGATGGAATTAATAACATAGATCCAAAAGATGAAATAGCTAAAGAAAGACAAGAAGTTTTAAGTAAAAATATGTCCAAACAATTTAATAAAATAAAGGAACAAATTAATAATTCAGAATTGTTTGATGAAACTAAATTAGAAGAAATCCAAAATCAATATCAAAAATTGCACAGAAATATAGTATTAGTAAAATAACAACTTTAGAAAAAAAAAATAGATATTATTGATAATTGATATTCTATTAAACAAATTAGGATTTGAAGAAATTGTTAAACCACCTTGTAAAAGACCTAAAGGATGAGTATGAATGATAAAATTAATTTAATTGAAAAATGTATAAAATCAATTGATGAAAAAACTACTAGAATTGAAATAAGTTATGAAGAAAAAAAATAAAAACTACAAAATAATTTCTTAAGAATAGAAATTTATTAAAATAGAATAATAGAAAATATAAACAAAGAAAAACAATTTAAACCAGATTATACTAAAGAACTTAAAGAAGTTAGGAAGAAAATTAAAAAATAGGAAGAATTAATAAAACTTAAGGGATGATTAAAAGATGATATTGAAAGATTATTAATTGATTTTAGAAAACAATAAAAGAATCTTATAGGAAGAGAAACAAAAAAAGAGAAGGGAAATTAGTTATAGAAGAATAATGAACGAAGATATTGAAAACCTAATATTTGATTTGGAAGATTTAAAAATTTGTGAAGTAATAACTAAAAATCATATGGTTGGAAGAACATGAGGACCATGAGCAGTTAAACAAGAAGATTATGAAGAAACTAGCATAACTAGCTATGCAATTGAAATAGACACCAGAAGATATGTTAATACAAAAGTTGATTTTAAAATTAGAAAAGAAAAAATATATAGAGACCAATTTAAACAAGTATTAAGAGATTAAAACCCAATGAAGATTGCGAGATCATATTTAAACTTAGATTGTGAATTAGATGTTAGAAAATCTATAAATGAACGGAATACTAATATGATGACACACTTTAATTATAACCGTAGTAATACCGATAATAAAAATAGAATTGAATATTTATTAGCAACTTTTAAAGGAAATGTAGCTAATTAGTACGAAGGATTAGAAGATACAACAAGTGTTTGGAAAGATAGTGTTGGAGCAGGATTTGGAATTAGCATAGTGAATGTATAAATAGAGTCACTACAAGAATTTATAGAGAATTCGTAGAAGAAGATTGGGTAACAGAAAGCACTAGAGCTAGAACAAAAGAAATAAAAAATGCTAAAAATAGAATGGAACATTTAAAATCTGTAATATTTGTTATCTTAATGAAATTGCCGTGAATATAGTAAATATTATTATATGATATTTGGAAGTGGAGTCGATAACAATTATTATAAGGAAGTTTTTATTAGAAAATTACCATCACCATGGAATAATTATTTTCAAAATAAGATTAAAGAAAAACAAATTGGAAGAAATGCAGAAACCTATACTTTAGGATTTATAATAAGAACTATAAAAGATGTAATAAGTACAATGTGTAGTAATCAAATGATTTATAAACAATCAGGATTTATACAAGATATAATTTGTTGTAGAGATACTGAAACATCGGGAAATTGAGGATGTTATGATTATAAACGAAAAAGAAAAAGAAAACATAAGAAATAAAAAAATATAAAAAGTTTAAAAAGAAATATTTTAAACTAAGAAAGAAATATTTTAAAAGAAAATATAAATTTTATAATAAAAGACCATTAAATAAAAAAAATATGTAAATGCTGGAATTGCAATGAAAAAGGACATATAAGTACTGAATTCCCAAAAAAAGAAAACTAGAATACTAATTACAGATTTTGAACAAATAAGGGATGAATGAGAAGAATTTAACTTCGAAGAAATAGTAACCGATGAAGAAATTTTTGAAGAAAATTAGATTTAGAAGAAATATTTAGTGAAGACAAAGAAAGAAATAGAATATATATAAAATAAAAATTAGTTTTTAAAACTATTCCTAAAGAAAGGATATATTTTGCAATAAATTAAAATTCATTTAATTAAGGGTAAAATGGACCTTTTACGTTTTTTAATAAAAAGTTTAGTTGACTAAAGCTAATTTGAAAAATCTTCCTTTTTTTATATGAGAGATGATGGTACTAAAGGCCCATTTGATACTAAAGGCCCATTTATATTTCAGCGTTAGGAAATACGAACTTTCCAAATCTGAGCCGTCATTGCCAAGCAGAAACCTTTCCCTACCAAAGATTCTTTGTAAGAATCTCTGAACTATTCACTCGCTAGGGTTTAGTTTTACTTTTAACATCACTCTCGCACCACAAATATACATTTCCCCCCTTACCCAATTTTGAATTATTACTAATTTATAATTTTCATATACTAGAGCACAAGAAATTGATTGAAATTTGGGGGAAAATGGTGGGGAAAAACGTGGATGGCAGTGGCAGTGAGAAGCCCTTGGATTTGTTCTTGAAGATTGGATTAGATGAAAAGACTGCAAAAAACACCTTAGCTAATAATAAGGTCACTTCTAATCTCACCGCCGTCATTCATGAGGTATGTATGTATATGTCATTTTTTTCTGGGTATTTCATTGTTAGTCCATGTTGAGTTTTGTTAATTTAGCTCGAGAGTGGGTGAATTTCTACTGGCTTGCTGGGGAAGATTAAATGAAATGAATATTTTCAATCTGGAAAATTAATTTTAGTTAATTGGATTGAAGGGTTTTGTTTATTGTGTATAAATTTATGTACGCGTATATGATACATTTGAATATGTTATTATTTGCATGTTGATTTCTTTTTCTAGTCAGAGAGTTGCATAACTTTAACTAAGCATCTGGGAAAATAGAAAAAAATGAACTGAAAACTATTATTTGTTTAACTAGGTTAATAGGGTATAAATGCTTTCCGCATAGCTATGCAAATATATGTACTATAAGCCTATGTATTAATTGTTTGTGCAATTTTTGTTATTCTACGAACTAGGGAAACTTTACTGTATCACGTGTGTGGCTTAAAGGGTGTGGCCTTTCTAAAATGGAATTCCAGGAAGGAAATGTGGTTTGAGATTTAGTGCAAGTATCTTTACTATGAGCATGTCTATATTAGTTTTAGTTGACTCGTGTGCTAGTGCTTGGCTCAACATAAACTTTAGAACATTTTGGTTTCTGTTCTGGACAGGATTTATAATTTAATGTAAAGATAAAGAAAGGAGCTTTCTGAAAAAGATATGCAGAAGCATGCATGCATGATACCACTAGAGGATTGAGTGAATCAGAAAATTTTAATATGCCTGTGTTTTATTAGATGGGAGATAATTTCATGAAAATAGAAAAGGGAAAAACAATGAAATACTGGGGAAAATCGAATTTGTTGGTTTTCATTTTCTTTCTTTCTCTGTATTTATTCTTCTTCTTCTTCTTATTTTCATGGCTTTAGGCTCTTTAATTCCTATTAAAGATGCTCATATATCTGTTATATAGGAGCTGGGTAGTTACATAAGTTATTTTAAATCTTGTATTTCAGGCAGCTGTAACTGATGGGTGTGATCGGACAGTTGGAAATCTTCTTTACACAGTAAGCTTGTATTTATTTTTGCACTTGGGTTCTTCAGGTGCAGAAGTTCCTTGACATTAACCTTTTTTTTTTCCCTTTGATGATGTCCTTTAAGGGGAGCTCGAGGCATTATCCATTAATCATCATTCATATCTTGATGCTTAGAATAGTTGTAACACATCATCAAGAAGGCCTTACCCCAATAGGTCTCCTAGTATCAACGTTGTGTTATTGAGTATTTTTATGAACCTTAGGAATATCCTTACACATGTTTGGGAAGAATTTAGTCTTCATTTTAACTATGGCTTTTTTTTTTTTTTTTGTGGTATAGAATATCTCATATGAAAAATGTAATACTTTTTCTTGGTAGGTTGCGACGAAATTCCCCTCAAATGCACTTGTACATCGACCTACCTTGCTTAAATATGTTGTTTCATTAAAGGTTTGTGGCTTAGTTTCTCTGTATTGTATGCTGATTGTCACTTCCTCGAGTCCCCCCCCAAGTAGCTAGAAATTGCCAGCTACCCGTCAGTTGAAAATTCTCTTAGTGAATTAAGAGAGCAATTTACCTGTACAGATTAAGACTCCTGCTCAGTTGGAAGCTGCCCACTCATTTCTTGATGCTACTGCTTCTGATAACTTGAAAGTCAGTGATTTTGAAGCTGCTTGTGGTGTTGGTACGAGATTATTATTCTTCCTTTTGATTGTTATTAAGCCTTGGGTTTTATACTTGAGATTTTGGATGCAACTGTCCATAGACTTTGAATTATCCTCAAATTTTTATTTTTTAGTGAACTTCTACTTTGATGATACTGACGTAGCGAGTAATGCAACTGCAATATTTTTTACTTATAAATCTACAACATGAATGTTTTGAGTATGCTTTATTTCTAGTTTTTTTAATGCATGTTTTCTAAATTTTTTAAAATAAATTTTGGCATTTCAAATGTTTTCTTAGTATTAAAATTCTGAAAATTGTTCTTTTGTGTATATGTAGGAGTTGAAGTTTCTATGGAAGATATTGAAAGTGCTGTTAATGAGATTTTTGAGGAGAATGAAGCTGTTATTTTGGAGCAGCGATATCGAACAAATGGTTGGTATTACCTTTTCATAATCTGCACAAAAGATGGAATATAATTTTTTTAAAATTGTTTAGTTGGAAATAGAAAATAAACAAGATTTTTATTTGCCTAGGCTGAATGGTTGATTGGAAAAATGAATCCAAATTATTAAATTTATATAAAGACAGGATGCCTGAAATTTCTATGGTATATTTCTAAAGAAAATTTGAGTAGATATTAATTGGAAATGATACAGCATGATTTAAGTCCAAATACTTTAAAGGATCAACTCTCTTACAGAGAAAAGGCGAAAAGTGACAATCTTGACCTCAAATCTACATAAGGTATGTGAAGAAGGAAGGCACTTTGTTTAGATGCTAGTCTATGGATTTGGGAATGTATGTCTATTTCCTACCAATTAAAAGTCTGCCAAATAGGATCATTTTTATGCTTTATTCTCCTTTATCCTTTTTGTGTTTTACTCGATTTCTGTCAAGAAATATAAATTGTATTATTATTGTCTTGTTAATATTACAATGTAGAAGACCCTATTTATAGGGTTACAAATAACTATAAAAGGAAATAAATATAAAAGGAAATATTATGCAATCTACTACTAAGGAAAGTAATCCTACACTAAAAGGAAATATTATAATCACAATCTTTGACGATCTCTGGAATCTTATTCAATATCCTTGACATTCCCCCTCAAATTGATGCTGGTAAAATCATCAATTTGAAATCATGAATTGACGACGATGACAATACTTGTGCCCACGAAGAAGAAATCCAAATTAAAGCAACCAACGACGAAAAGTACTGACGACGAGAGACTAAGAATAACAAAGAACTACTCCAAAATCACTTCAAGAACACTCCAAAGAAACGACGGAACCAACGAGAAACCATGAAAAACTACACCTCCAAAGATACTCTAGAGAGCTCACTCACACCTGAAAGGCTGAGTTGTGACCTAACCGTGGACGAAAATTCAGTCAACCGTGGACGACCAGAAGAAACCCACACCTGAAAGGCTGAGTTGTGACCCAAGAGAATCGAAGATTCAACCACTCCAAAGATACTCTAGAGAGCTCACTCACCAGTAAGAATTTCCAAAGAAAATTGACGAAGTGTGCCGACACACACAACAGCACCACACAAATTGGAGCAACAAAACAACTACCAAAAAACGGCCAACAGAAGCTACACACGAAAGGCAGCAAGAGTAGACCAAAACAGGGACAGAAACGCGCACGAAGCAGCAGGCGGGAAAGCTCAATCCGACGGTCAGGTCGTCGGTACAAAACCGACAGAGGATGGAGCAGAGACGGTAGCCCACAGAAGGTAACAATCCAACAATTTTTGAAGCCTGAAGAAGAAACCCAATTGGCAAAAATCACGCATCTTCCGAACTGAAATCAAACCCACCGAATGTGTACTTTGCAAGCCCAAGCTAATTAAGCAGAAATCTTAGTATGATGCCAATTGATGATCTGTTGACGAAAACTCTGTCGACCCAGAATCCTAGAGTGATGCCAACTCATAAAATTTGCAAACCCTGAGCACAAAAGCTGAAGAAACTCCAAACAAATTGCAGAAACTGAGTTTTGGCCACCGGAATGTGATGTGACTTTATAGGGATACATCCAAAAATAAAATAAAAAAAGAAAAACAACATTGAGAGCCTTGAGCCGCTCGCCGGAAACGAAATTCAAATGTTAATTTATTTAGAATCGTAACAGCTCTGATACCATGTCAAGAAATATAAATTGTATTATTATTGTCTTGTTAATATTACAATGTAGAAGACCCTATTTATAGGGTTACAAATAACTATAAAAGGAAATATTATGCAATCTACTACTAAGGAAAGTAATCCTACACTAAAAGAAAATATTATAATCGCAATTTTTGACGATCTCTGGAATCTTATTCAATATCCTTGACAATTTCTTACTAGTTCTTTCTAATTCTTTTTTCCTTCAGCCTTGATCTTTTACTGGTAAATGGTTTTTGTAATGCCTTAGCTGCAACCCTGTAATATTTCAGTAGTACAAAAAAAATTAATGATGAAATTCTGCCACGTAGTTGAATATCTTGATTTACTCTTCAACCCACCACCCGGAAAGGTAGAACTAAAGATAGAAAAGAGAAGGTGTTGTATATGTGGCTCATATAGAGTGGACACAAGTTAATAAAATACACCATTTGGATTTCATTTTTTCCCATATACGACTATTTTCTTGCCAGCTTTGAGCGTATTGCTTATTGGATGTGAAAACAGTTTGGGAAATGGTGGAATGAGGTTCTGAAAATGATTATCTATTCATCTAATATTTTAACTGATTTTTACCTGTTGTTTTTTCAATCCTTTTTTACAACGTTGACCAGCCTTGTTGATCTACTATTCTGCATGCAGTCGGTGAATTATTTGGTTATGTTCGAAAGAAGCAGCCATGGGCTGATCCGAAGATTGTCAAGGTAATTGTTGACAGCTGCTTTATCTTCTCTTCCTTAGCTCTCATATAAAGAGTCCGAATTATGCAAAAGTAAACTGGAAGTTTCTCTTTAGTTATTATAATGCCTTTTTGCTTACCTTGTCATTTGCTGGCATCAGCAACTCATTGATGCAAAATTGTATGCCCTACTTGGTGAAAGAACTGCTGCAGACAATGAGAAGCCCGTGAAAAGGAAGAAAGAGAAGGCTGTTAAAGCTGAGGTCAGTTTAATTGTTCTATTTGAAGGTTTTTTTTTTGTTTTATAATATGTTGTCAACTGGTCTTTTGAAGTTTTGGTGTTAGTAGATTCATAACCAGTGAGATGTTCGTGGACATTCTTCAGGACTTGTAGTTCTAATTTGTTTGTTATTTCATCTTGTTGACATATGCCATTGAAATATATTGCCAGATCCAAATTGGTCATGTCTCTGTTGCTGCCTTATTATTTATGAACGAGACACTGTCTTGGGACTTTGATATATGAGTGGCGGGCTGTTTCTTTTGCTGTCTTATGTTTCAATTTACACAGGACAAAGCAATTGATGAAGAGACAGCAAAACCATCCGAAGAAGAAATTAATCCATTTTTAATATTTCCTTCACCAGAGGAAAACTTTAAGGTACCAAACTTCTATGCCGCGCCCTTTGTTGTATGATTAGCTTCACATACTTTCATTTCATACAAATTCTTCTTCCGGCTCATGTTGCAATTTGAACAAACAAATAATTTGATGTCATACGTCACATGACCCTAACTGATATCATCAGGATGATTAACACTTGTTCGTCATTTCATAAACTTTCCCCAAGTAATGTCTAAGGGTGTGTTTGATAGGTCATTATTTTCCATGGAAAAATGGAAAATAAATTCCAACTTCCACTTTTGCCTTGTTTGATACACTTTATTTTCCATGGGAATTTTTTTTTCCACATTTGGCTCGCATGCTTACCAATTTCTTGGTTTTGTGAAAAATTAATTCTCACCATTTTGGTGGGAATTGTTTTTTTTTTAAAGCAATATAAAAATATTATCACTTTTATTGACAATTTTCATGCAAAACAAGGTCAAACGAATGGTATTCGATATTATAATTTTTTCTAGAATTTTTAAATTTTTTTTTGGCAAGTGAAATAAATTCTAGACCCAATGGTAAAAGAAATTATCACTTTAATGGATAATTTCCATGAAAAACAAAGCCATACAGACACCAAACTTTCAACATTTTCCAGGTGGAAAATTACACCAATCAAACACAATTAATTACAATTCTCAATAAAACAATTTCTAAGCAATTCAATTCCCTGAAATTCATTTTCTTTCCATCCATTTTTCACCTTTGCAATCAAATGGACCCTAACATGAATACAATATATTATCTAGCTACTGGGATATTCTTATTTTTTTTTTTTCCCATTTTCTGGGCTTAGTGTCGCTGGGGATTTTCGCTTAGTTCATTACTGTCAGATGCCATTCCAGGATTCTTGTTAATCTGTGTGCTAGCTGCTTCTCTTAGGTTCTATTTGTCCAACTATGTTAAGAGGCTTCACATCATATGCTTGTCATAGCCAAACTATTGAAATTTTTAAATATTTAAGCATATTTGTTCTTTCGCCATTACATTTTCTCAGCTACACAGAGTTGAGCATTCAACTTCTTATACAGTCCACCACCTGCTGGCTTGTTGCTATTTAATGCTCATCTACGTGGTTATTAAGCCCCTGTTTAACTTCCATTTTTAATGCTCATCTATGTGGTTATTAAGCCTCCTTCCATTAGTACGGAAACGTTTTGGGTTTATGTCAAGAATATTTTATTGTGAGAATGTGTGGTTGAAAATGAGTGAGAAAAAGAGTTTTGAAAAAATGGATACGAAAAAGGGGCTAAATTTCTCGCTTGCTTCTAGGTACACACTGAAATATATTTCAGTGATCGCCCTGTTCTAAGAGCTTGCAATTCAAAGGAAGTACTTGAAAGGCATTTGAAGGTGACTGGAGGAAAAGTTTTTACACGCTTTCCGCCTGAGCCTAATGGATATTTGCATATAGGTCACGCCAAGGTGATCATATTTTCAAGATAATCTGCTGGATATCATATAATATTTGAAATTGTCTTACTCTTTATCTTGTACCAATTGCATAGGCCATGTTTGTGGATTTTGGCCTGGCAAAAGAGAGGGGTGGATGCTGCTATCTGAGGTCGGAATTGTTTATTTGCTGCTTTGTTTTTTTAACATAATAATATTCTGCTTGCTTTGTTTTTCTAACATAATAATATTATGCTTAAATATATTTTTGTAAATTTATTGTTATTTATCCAACTCTGTCACAATGAAGCATACATACAGTTTTTATTGAACTGGTTTAGGTCCTCTTTTTCTTCCTCCAGAACTCTTCCTATTGAAGGAACTGAGGAACCCCTTGCGCTGAATAGGGCTCTTCTTCAAAATCAGCAGATTGAGATTATCATTGACGTCTCACATAGTCCTTGTAAAAGACCCTAATGTGAAACATATGTTGATAATCACCAACACTTTTACCTGCAGTTCGTGGCTTCTTGTGTCAACCCAAGCTTCTGTTACTGGATTTTTAAGTTGTTTATGGAAATATTTCTTGCCTTTTGTATGCTTTGTCATATTGGAATCAACAAACAACAAGAAGGGTGCAATTTCATCTTTATATAGGTGGGAGAGAAGTGTTTGGGGCTGAAGGTAATATGGGTAGCATTGACCCATTATGAATTTACTTTATATGTAAAGCTAATGGAAGGAGGCTTCAGTTGACATAACCAAGCCACTAAAATCTAATGAATAAATGGCATTGCTGGAAAAAGATGCTTTTTTGTGGGAAGTAGAGTTGCCATTAAAATTTGAGGAAGCTTAATTTCTCCTTTTGGTTGACTCAGTTTTGTGATTCAACTCCCCATCAATGTATAATAAAATTACACTTCATTTGTGTTCTCGCAGTGGAATTTATTTTTGCTCATGCGATGCCTTCTACTCCTTCTAGCCTAAGTATTACTGATTATCTGCTGCTGTGCATTTGAAGCTTGGATGTTTATGTTCTTTGAGCGTCGTGCTCCTAATTGTTGCATGCCTTTGCCATTCTTTCAACTTGCTAGCTTGCTTACCACTTTTTGTCCTTCAGCCTAGACAGATGCTATATTAAGGCCAATTGAGCTAACAGTATGTCAGTATCTGTAAGGTTCCCATCCCCGTATGGAGACTTGACACCTTTTCAGAAGCCTAGACCTTACCTTAGGTGCTCCAAGGTCCATAAGGTTGTTGCTTACTTAGTGTGGGAAGGTGATTTGGAAGCTTCCTTGTGGCATTAAGAATCGTAAATCCTTTATTACCCATCTAAACTCCAAGATCTCTAAGGTTGTTGCTTGCATTCATATCAAATCTCATGTCCTAATGTCAACTCCACTAAACCTCGGTCCTTCAAAATTCTCAACAATAAGATAATGTCCTTGCAATATTCTGAAATTATCTTCACCTAGCAAGAGAGGATTTTTGGGGGGTGAGCTAAGAATAGTTTTTTTTAAACAAGGTAATAACACAAGAATAACTATTTAATGATTCTTACCGTTTCTTAGATTTATGGACTCAATCAGTCAAGTGGGATCAACTGGGAATGATTTTTTTGTTGTTCAAGATCCCTGCTGAATGACCTTGTAATTCGATCCATGTTTTTTCGTAGCTGATTCCAGGTTAATGAGGGGGGTTGTGGCAAGTTGAATACTAGAGTAAAACTTTTATCTTATCTTGATAAATGGACCCTTATACACATTTTGTTAATGGTGGCCTTCTCTCTAGTTGCGAAGCACCTAACTACTTTAGATCTTTCAATGAACTCAACAGAGTGGAGAAAAAGATATGGATCAGTCATCAACTCAAAATATTTGGCAAAACATTTGCTTCCCTCTCTCCTCAAATTTGAACTCTCTTTCCATACAAAGGGAGAAGCCAAGAGAGACATTTTTTTTTAAAAAAAATATTGGGCTGATGTCTAGACTTTTTTTTTCCAATATTTATTTATTTATTTTTTTTACCTTAAGAAATTTAATTGAGCCTGCCCAAGTCTGCTCCCCCTCCCTCCGCCCCTGCTTCCATATGACAAAACGTAGTTGCTTTCTCATGTGGGAAGCTTCATACTTAATGAACTCCAAACGTAATTAGTTTCTAAAAACTCATTCCCCAGTCCTCTCCCATGCACAAGATGCAATGAATGCCTCAACCAGCATGCTTGTTGCTGCCCAGTGCCCACTGGTGTGCTTGCCATGGATAGTGTCTCCAGGCCAACAAGTGACCCGGGAAATGCTGCCAGATGAGTGTCTGGAATTGCATGCTTAGACTTCGTATTTTCTTTGAAGTCTTAGTTTGGCATTGTCATAAGCTATAATTTATGTTGTTGAAGTTCGTAATGTTATACTGGTGTATGACATAATCTATCAAACTTAGATAGAGTAACCACAGTGGGGTAAAGGGAAGTTATCTTTTGTTTGATTGAATGGTAAAAAATGGTAAATAAGAATAATTGATATGTCTTGGAAACTAGTTGGTAATTGATATTAATGTGAAGGTAAGTGCAGTTCATTATGCCAAACCATTGTCTGATTATTCTACAATATCTGAACATAATTCTTTGTAGAGTTAATTTGATTTATTCTTATATAGCAAAACTCAAAAAATATCAGAAGCCTGTTCCCTATTTGGCCATCTATTTTGAACTGACAAAGTATGAAGATTTCCCCTTATCATCTAAATAAATTGTCTTGTAGGTATGATGATACCAACCCAGAAGCTGAAAAGAAAGAATATATTGATCATATCGAAGAAATTGTCAGTTGGATGGGGTGGGAACCTTTCAAGGTATAGTTTTCTCTTAAAATGTAGGACAATTTCTTGTCTTAGTGATGTCTAATATATGTTGAAATGTTACAGGTCACTTACACCAGTGATTATTTTCAAGAACTCTATGAATTAGCAGTGGAGCTGATAAGGAGAGGCCATGCTTATGTTGATCACCAGGTCATTTTCCTTGTCTTGTTCCTTGTCTTGTTCCTTATAGATGATATTCATCATCTACTTCTGTATTTTCACCACTCTTTTGTTACCTTACACTGATTAATTGTTGACTTGACCTATTCACCAAGTTTTGATATAAAGTCCCCGGCTTGGTTTGGATTAAAATCAGATTTTTAGTGGATTTTGATAAAAAATCGATGAAATGTATGGTTAGAAAGTTGATAAAAGTTGTGAGTCCTATGAAATGTGTAGTTGAAAACGAGTTTGGGAATATGAGTTTTAAGAAACGGGAGCCAAATAGGGGCAAAATATTGTTTTAGTGAGTGCAGTGGATTCAGAATCTCGAGTGAGCTAGAGAGGTCGTTGACCATTGACCGATTTATTCCATCATCCATTATACCAATAAAGATATATGTCTTATTTATGATATTTTTTAATCATCCGAGAAAATTGTTTATGGCTTGAATTATAACTTAACTCATAGGTTGTGTGAGCAATTCATCTTTGCCATTTTAACAAAAAATTACTGAGAAATGACAATTACTACAAATTTCTATTTTTAGATGAATATGAACCACAATCATAGTATCATTTCACGAAGTTGTTGCCTACCTACAAGTTTTTGTCAAGTTTAAATTCAATAATTATGTGTATTTTATTATAGAAAGCACTTATACATGCAAGGCCACTCAATAATATTTTATTTACTCAAATAAGCACTCACACACTACTAATTTCACTTTCACTCACTGTAACTACTCCTCTCACACACACCACCATGCATATATCCTGTCTCTCTTCACTCATACATATTACAAATACATGGAACTCATATTTATACAAGTAATAAGTCAGTGATCTCCTCTTTCTCGTATATTCTTCGATGGTGGTTGATCTCTTCATCTAGATATATCCATACATGGCTGTGCTATAATTCTCAAGCAATTGGTTTCTTCTAGCTTTTTCTAGATTTGGTTGGCTCCATATGAAAAATCTAGAATATGACTATAATTTTTTAAGCCAATTCGGTGTTGATTTCTTCAGTTTTGGCCATGTCGTATATACACACACACACACACACACACACATACCAGCATGGGTGGCCGCCGGTGCTTGCCGTGTGCTGGCTCCGCCGGTGAGTGAGTGCACATGTTTTGTAATGCTTAGCAGAGAGCATAAAATTTAATGTGCAGTTAGTTGTTATTTGTCCACGTATGATATTCAGTTGTGAATAAGTATGCGTTTGATACTTAGTATAGACCCCTGAAGAGATAAAAGAGTACAGAGAAAAGAAGATGAACAGTCCTTGGAGAGATCGGCCGATTGAAGAATCACTAAATTTGTTCGATGATATGAAGCGGGGAGTGATTGAAGAAGGCAAGGCTACATTGAGAATGAAACAAGACATGCAGAGTGATAACTTTAATATGTATGACCTTATTGCTTACCGTATCAAGGTATGTGTTCAACTCCAAAAGTTGCTGACTTTGAAATGCAAACGAGTTGCTAACCAACTAGTTTTACTTTCAATTTTTCAGTTTACTCCTCATCCACACGCTGGTGACAAATGGTGCATCTACCCAAGCTATGATTACGCACATTGTATTGTAGATTCTCTTGAAAACATAACACATTCGGTATGTCAGCACGCTTGGGTACTTACGGATCATTTACATTCTCTTTTAATTGGAAGCATCTCTTAGTCAATTTTATCCCTTTTTAATGAAAATTATTAAAGAACTCAAGGCTCACTTGTATGCTGACCGATGGGCTGTTCACAACTCAAGCATCTCTTATATTTATGCTGATCGATGGGAATGATTGATATGATTGTACAGTGCGATCTGATTACGATTATTCAAAACTAAATGTGAGTGTATGAAGGGGTGAAGTTTCTTCATAGACTATGTTGTGTTCTTGGACATTGATCCCGTTTATTTTTCCTATTTATACTTCTTTCATTTTCTGGACGGCAGTTATTTAGTAGAGGAACAGTGGTTCAGTTTTTTGTCTGGCTGAAGAAACTTGTTTCTGAAAGAATCATGTTATTCATAGATTGCCAACCTCTCAAGGCTCTATCATGTATTGGTGGGGTCCTGAATCTATGAAGACGAGCCTGTCAACAACTCCCTCATAATTTTCTTTGTTATCACGATAAGCACTAGTGAAAAGAAGGCTGCTTGAGTTTGTATACTGTTGTACCTTATCATAAATGGAGTTTAATTGTTCTATGCAGCTTTGTACTCTCGAATTTGAGACACGACGAGCATCATACTACTGGTTATTGGATGCACTTGGCCTTTATCAACCTTATGTATGGGAGTACTCCCGATTGAATGTCACCAATACAGTGATGTCTAAGCGTAAGGTAAGTTGAAGGTTTGAATGTTGACATTGATTATAATGCTTGGTCGGTTTGAATTATACATACTCATCTTTCTGAACTGGTACTTGAGATGTGTTATTGCAGTTAAATCGTCTTGTAACACAAAAATGGGTTGATGGTTGGGATGATCCCCGTCTAATGACTCTCGCTGGACTGCAACGTAGAGGGGTAACTGCAACTTCCATAAATTCTTTTGTCCGAGGAATTGGAATCACCAGAAGGTTGAGTTTCTTTTATAAATTTCTCTGTTGTGCTTCCTAATTATGCTTTGGTCTAACGATTGCATTAATTCCCTGTATTGCAGTGACTGTAGTATGATACGTTTGGATCGCCTAGAGTACCACATAAGGGAAGAACTGAATAGAACAGCACCCCGCACAATGGTTGTACTAAACCCACTTAAGGTTTGCATCTTGCTAATATATATGTATGTCAGTGTAAATTTATGTATTCCATTACCATATAGCCCACACAGACAAATATGTATGTAAGAATGCTGGGGAACCAAATGAGAAATTTGAACCAACACTTCCTGTATATCAGGTTGTCATTACAAACTTGGAAGCCTGCTCAGTAATTTACAGTGATGCAAAGAAGTGGCCTGATGCTCCAACGGATGACGCGTCTTCGTTTCACAAGGTGAACAGTGCATTTCTGTGATATTTGATTAATTTAAACTTGTATTGTTAGACTTGTTCCCAGTGGTTTGTCAACAGCCAATAAGCGATCAGCAGAAGCAGGTACCCTTGCGGAGGGGCTACCCAACTGCATCCTCTACATAATGCGTAGCCAAAAGATGGTTTTGCAAGCCGGACTTAGTGGCAGATCTGTTTTCTAGTTTGTTTATTTTATCTAAGAATAGCTAATAGCTAAAGAACACTTTATTTGGATTAGTGCTGTCAGCTGTGTCACAAGAAGGCCTAGAATGCATTATTCTTTTATATGAATGAGTTGCTCCATTTTTATGTTGAGTCATTTGTTTAATGCTAGTTATTTTATTCAATTAAGATGGTGTCGCTATCATCATTGTATGTTTACTTCATTTTTTTTTCCTGCTCTTGCAACAGGTCCCCTTTTCTAGTGTTGTGTATATTGAACATTCTGATTTTCGATTGAAAGACTCTAAAGATTACTATGGGCTTGCTCCTGGAAAATCTGTCCTCCTCAGGTATCTATTGTTTGAAGTTACTGCAGGCCATTCACATACTGTGTACCAGCAATTGATTAAAATTTCTTTGTAACATCTACACGTGCCTTCTCTCCCTCAATACAGGTATGCATTTCCTATTAAGTGCACGGAAGTAATTCTTGGTGATGATAAGGAGACTGTTCTTGAAATTCGGGCTGAATATGACCCTCTGAAGAAAACCAAGCCAAAGGTACTCGTGTTAACATTAATTGATAAATTTGAATGGTTACTCCAGATTCTGGAACTTTCTGCATTCATTATGTTCTGTTCTGCAGGGGGTGCTGCACTGGGTGGCAGAATCTGCTCCCAGGGTTGATCCACTAAAGATAGAAGTCAGATTGTTTGACAAACTCTTCATTTCCGAGGTTCAAAATCTTTCCTTGTGATACATTTTCTTTCAGTCTTAGCACATTCTCCTTTTTTGCATTGAATATGTGGTTGACACTTGCTGGTTTGTTATTGCATACAGAATCCTGCTGAACTTGATGATTGGCTTGGTGATTTGAACCCGGAATCTAAAGTAGTCATATCTGAGGCGTATGCTGTACCTTCACTTAGAGATGCTACGGTTGGAGACAGATTTCAGTTTGAAAGGCTTGGTACATTCCTCTAACTTCCTGCTCTTTTAATGCTTCCATTTAACTTTATACAGCTTCTGCCAGTTTTTCTAATGATTATGCTCATTAATTTTTTTTCCCTTTTGATATTTACCATCCATGCACAAAAATGGCCTATTTCATTTATTTAGTACTTGTATTTCATTTAAATTTTAATAAACATGTATTACAATCTTATTTTTATTTCAATTCTGTTGTCTCCAATTAATGCCTTGGCATATATGTTTAACGCCTTGTACATTAGGAGACAGACTTATAATTTTATTTTGTTATTGATTTTAACAACTGCACTCATGAATTTCAAATTCTTTGATCAAACAATTTATTCTAGCAACCATTACACAGTAGAATCATAATACCGCCACAACAACTAAATAAAATGACCTAGAACTGGTAGACAAGGGTGTTACCTCCATAACAGCCCACGAGAAGCAACACTCACCAGCACCAAACCAACTCATGAATTGATAACCACTGGTGTAGCTTTGCTTGTGCCCTGCGAATGAAATGCAAATATTGTTATAATGATGGTTGGCTGAATCTTGGAGGTTTAAAGTTTGGTTTAGGAATGATTGATGTGGGAGGGCATTTCTCCCCTCCTTTCTTATTAGACATGGAATGGAGCCATTTATTTCCATTTTTAGTCCTCTCATTCCACTACCACTTTTTGCTTAAATTAAATACATGCCCTCGGTGTAGAGACAGAAAAGGAAAAATAATTTAGCACACCACCATATGTTAGCCTGGCTCCTGCATTCTCTCATTTTCCATGGAGATTAATCCAGTTTAAATTAGAAAAAAATAAAATAAAAATCTACAAGTCTTTTTAGTGAATAAGGTTGTCTTACCTGCATATTTGTTCTAGATTCACTTGTTTTCTAATTTCCTGTTTGTTTCAATCTGTTCAAGGCTATTTTGCTGTTGATAAGGATTCTTCACCGGAGAAGCTAGTATTCAACCGAACTGTCACCTTGCGAGATACTTATGGCAAGGCAGGAAAGTGAAGTATTGGTCAGCTGGAAATGAAGATGGATGGGAGAGTAACAAGCTGTTAATCAATGGGTCTATGTACAAATATAGAACACCCATGTATCGATGGAAATCCGCATGGAAAGCAGGTTTTCATTACTTAAACCCAAATGCTCGGATTTATACTATATATTTGAAGAGAACAAGAATCATAATGAAAGTTCAGATTATTAGAATTGATTGTTTCAGTTAATTTTCAATTATCTTCACTGAAAGTATCCTATCCTTGGCGAACTTGGTGACCCCAAAACTATTGATGAATTAAATCACATTGTAAGTTTATACTAGAATATTCACGTTTCAAGTCTGAAATAGTGTTTTAAATCTTCTTATAACAGCATGTTAACATGATACGTGACTATGCCGCGGTAGATAAAATAAGAAATGAGGATATATGTTGATAGTCGATCGCAAGTTTATTAGAAAAGAAATTAAAATTTTACTTTTTCAAGTAGATGTAATCCTTGCTGCAGTGGGAAGTTGTGTAGAAATACTGATAATTCACTTCTGTGTTCATCATTTAGGAGGGATGATTGTTGGTCGCGTGGAGGTTAATGTAATGTACACTTTCCTCCTTGTCCGTGATTCGACTTAGTAGGGGTACTTTGATAAATTTGCACATTTAGTAGGTCCCCATAATATTTCCATGTAAAAGGATATTAGGACGAGCCTCCATTATGCATCACATTAGAGGAAATAGAGAGCCATGGTCCAAATATTGTAATCTTATTCGAAATAGAGAAATTCAGCAGCGGCACCTCAAGTTTTTGCATTGAGAGTGAAGCACCTTAAACCGTCTGCCATCTTGGTTTCATTTTCCTTGTTCGCATTGTTAATTGCTCTAGGTAGCACGGGTCACTCGCTTATTCATAACAATGGTAAATTGATTGCTATGTATATACTGTCTTATCGAACATTGGTAATTTGTAAAGCTGATTCTCTAGAGGGAGCTATTTAGCATACAATTCTTGTATAGAAGACTAAGAAAATGATTCTTATAATTGATTCTTATCATGATGTAACGAATTCAATGGATTCTTTACTTTACGTAGGGATGTCAACAAGTCGAGCCGAAACTTAAAGCTCGGACTCGGCTCGGTTTGAGTAAAAATGGTTCGAGCTTTATTTGGGGCGAGCCGAGCAAAAGGTCTGCAATTAGGCAGCTTCAGTTGTCAACCTTTTTTTTTTTGGTGGCTCGGTTCGTAGAGTCATACAGGCTGGCTTGGGCTCGATTCAACTCCCCTCAGGCTCGGTTTTACCAAGCCACGAGCAGGTTCGACTCATGCTTTTATCAGGCTGAGTGATGCGTCGTTCAAGTCGACGAGTCAAATTGCCATGCCTAACTTTACATGAGTAAAAAAAGAGTTTTCGATTAGTTGTCTTTTTATATGTTTGGTATTTTAGTGTTAGATAATACCGTAGATGAGGATGGAATCAAGAACAAAGGTAATCTCAAGCAATTATTTGGACAAAAATAAAGCCTTCGACCTTGAAGATTGAAGAACAAATTCTCTGTATTTAGTTTTTAATAAAAAAATCAACCAACCCTAGAAGGGGTAACAAAAGAGTTTAAATACTAAATGAAAAAGAGGGAACTTTGCCATTATGTAAAACATCCCTAAACTAATAAAAAAATGAGTTTATTATTAAAGAAAAAAGACTAAGGAGATGCAAGCTAAGCTATTTTGAAGAAAATTGTTAGTTTGTCAAGACATTGCTACATCTGTCACAGTTAGCATGTTTCATAATCGTGAGGACATTGTTGTACTTAGTGCATCCCGACACTTTTTTCTTGATCATTGGAGATGATGAGCCACCTTCATTTCGAGTGGCCATCTGCCAATATATTCCTGGAGGAAAATCGAATATATAAGATTAAAGGGCCACTAGAGGAGCAATGGTGAGAGAACTCATGTCAAACAAGGAAAAGTAACTTAAAGATCCTTCACTGTGGACTTGTTTATGCATGAGATGATGATTGTGAAAGAAAAAAAAAAGTGATTTGTTCGAAATTCGAAAAAGGGTAGGTATGATTTGCTTTCAAAAGTTCCACTTCCACATGTAAACTTAGCCTCTTTGGTCACATGCTACTGTGCGACTTCTTTAAGGATAATTTGGCTGATTTGATAATGCCAAACCTCAAAATTCCAGCACATGATTTTCGATTGTGTAATACTTTGATTTTTCTGCTTGTGTTTATTTTTTCTTCATTAGTCTTTTGAGAGAGAAGATTCGTAAACATTAGTTAGGAAAATTAAATTATGACATTTACATGTTGAATTTATCATAAAGCAAGTCAATATGATTTCTACAAACATATCCCATGTATTGATATGAAAATATTGTGGTACTTTAGTTGGTATAGTAGTTCAAATTTCACATCCTCTTTTCTATTGACATTGATCTTCCACTTGGTCACTTGAAACTTCATGTCAATCTATTCCAATAATTTAACATCCAGCAATAGTCCTCTCAATTTATATCTACATTATACGATCCTGAAACATATTTTTGATAGGGTAGTTGACATTTGAATTCGATTTTCATCATTATCATATCTTTAGTGTCCTGAAACGAGAAACCACGATCCTGAAACATATTTCTGATAGGGTAGTTGACATTTGAATTCGATTTTCATCATTATCATATCTTTAGCGTCCTGAAATGAGAAACCCGGTTTGACTTGTCAATCCTTTGTTGAGAATTTTTCAAATTGTGAGCGATTAATATTTCTTCATTCAAGTCTTTTGGCCTTTTTACGTGATAATCTTATCACTATGTCATTGATATGTATGGTCCCTATATTTCGTTATAGAATTTAAAGGTGGCAACATTGCATTAACTTTGATTCTCAAATTTCCAAAACTACAATCCCATGATGGACTTTCATTTGCTAAAAATGGCTACATAGAATGGAATACCATATCCTATCCCTCGAGAGTATTCCTCTATATTTGACTTTTTCCCCCAACATGGAACGATACCAATGCATGTTGGCATAAGGCGACAACTAAAAATATAAGAATTATGCTTATTATACACTAAAGCACATTATGTGTAGAAATTCATTGATTGAAAAAGTATTGTTAAAATCAATGTAAAAAAATCTGTGAACTCCCATAATGTTAAATTTGATATAAAACGTGATGTACACGTACCATGATTGAAAATATAATCAGCATGTTGTAAGAACCTGCTACCGTCATCCTTTCTTCAAATTGTTTCTAAGGGTCTGTTTGAGTCTCATTTTTTCGTAGAATACATTTTAAAATAATAGATTGATTGATAATGTGTGATTAAAAATGAAAGAATTTTTTTTAAGTTGTGTGTAATATTATTTTATTGAATAATATGTGTTTGAAAAGAATAAAGTGAAAAATATATTTTGTGAGGGATGAAAAGTATAAAGTTAGATGATTGGACTACACTTACTTTTGAATCCTTCAACTTGTCAATTCTACGTAGTTTTCTTGACTTGACAACCATGAGCTTTAGGCTTTAGCTTAGGATGGTGTCAAAGTTTTAGCCCGTTGGTCACGATTTTTTGGGAGAAAAATGGATTCTTTTAATAGATAGGTGGGGCCATTTGCAATTAAATAAGTTTTTCAAAGACAATTTACGACAATGAATGAAGCAGCCGTCCCATTAATTCATGGTATCTTTTTCTCCAAAGACTATTTAAGGTCCGTTTGATAACACTCAATTTTTATGGAAGTAGGATTTTTTTTTTTTTTTTTTTTTTCTCGTTTTCTAGTTTTTGGCTTGTTTGATGGTATAAATTTTCCAAAGAAAATCTTTTCCCTCTTACACCCACGCTTGCACATTTTCCATGAATTTGGGGAAAGTGTTTTCCCACCTTTTAGGTGGGTTTTCATTTTCCAATTTTTATTTTTTTTTTTATTTTTTTTTATTTTTTTTTTTGAGAATTTTTTTAGAAACAATGGTAAAAATGTTTATCACTTTTATTGACAATTTTCATAGAAAATAAAGCCAAACGTATGGTATTTAGTACGTTAAATTTTTTTTTTTTTAACAATTGGAACAAATTCTAAATCCAATGGTAAATGAAAAATATCATTTTAATGGACTATTTTAATAAAAAATAATGTCAAACGGAGACCAAACTTTCAATATTTTTCATGAAAAATTATACTAATCAAACACAATTATTTACAATTTTCAGTAAAACAATTTTTAGGCAAATCAATTCTCTGTAAAATATTTTCTTTTCATATATTTTTCATATTTGTAATCAAACGGACCCTTAGTCTTCTGTTGAATTATGAAGTTATTTTATTTTATTCTTTCAATGAGAGGCTCAAACTGGACACAATTGTGTAACGAGTCGTGTTGCAAGGGAAAAAGTGTCCTTAAAGATGGTAAAATAGCGTACATTTGATAAATGAAGGTTTCATGTAATATGGTCTATCAGCATTCTGCAACCTGTAGATTCTTTTAACACAAATATTTTATTGTAAATGTTTGTTGCGAAGTATCCAATATTGATAATTAGCTGATTTTTAAGGAAATCAAACATGGATTTGGTTAGGTTTTTAGTATTGACAATTATGTGGACAAAATGATTATTTTGTAATGTGTTGCAAAAGTCAAGGGTCTAGGGTGCAATTTGTACAAATTAGATTATGAGATATAGGGTTCGAATATGAAAAAAAGGAAAAATACGGCGCAATATTTTCGTTAGCTTCTTGCCCAGTTGGTGCTCGAGGGACAAAAACAGATTGTCTATCGCCCGCATGTCGTCGAGCTCTTGCTTGAGGGACAGTGCGTTACTCGCAACAAATTGTTTCGAAAAACCCTAATTTGCTGTTTTAAAGTATTTTTTTTGCCCATTCAACCTACTTACCATCTCCTATAAGTATCCAACCCTATGCACGAATTGAGGCGTGGTTGTTCATTGTGCTTATTCTCTAAACACATTTATATTATTCTTTGAAAATCCAAAAGCCGATTCTTATATTGATTCCATCTTTCTTCTTGAGATCATACAACCACATATTTGAGAAAAACATAGAACCCATTGCATCCGAAACACCACCTACTTCCTATTGGTCATAGGAAAATACTTTCTCAATTGAATTTCAGAAGTTTATGGAGATTGGGAGAAGTTGGACTACAAGAGTAGGAAGAGCACAAGGCCTTGGAGCATGTTCTTGGAATTCCGCTGGAAAGAAACAATTGCAGAAGATCTTGAAGCTGGTCTTGGTTTCACAGGCAACAACTTTACTTAAGCCCCGTGATCCTATCGTAGCCGCAGTTTGCCCAACTTCGGCCTCACATTGTAAATATTTTATTTCAATTGTAAAATAGTTAGAAATTAAAAAAACTTAGTATGATTTTAGAGATTTTAAATGTTTACTCCTATCAGTTAAGTTTTTGTTTCGAAGTCTATTATAGAGGGTATTAGTTTTTCAAATATTTTTAAGCTTTATAGTATTCGTCCTCTGCATTAGCCATTGTAATTTTCATTTTCGTCTATTATAATGTTCAGCTTTCAAGCAATCAATGATCACATTTATTTTAATGCATTTCAATTTTACATTGTAAGCTTTCTTTAAATTGTGATCAAATTTACTTTCGTCTCGAAATGACCGAGAGAATGCAGAATGTAATCTAGCGGAGCAGACTATTGTTGCACGGTGTCCTTTTCTGTGCTAAGAAGAAAGGTAACCCGTGAAAGTTGGTATCAGAGTTGCGGCTCAAGACCCTCGATAAGAAAGCTATGGATCAAGATCCAATTTTCTCAAAAACCACAGAGGTGCTAGTGTTCAAAAGAGGAATATGAAACAGCGCGTGGATGCGCTTGAGATGACAAACACTAGGTTGTGTTATGTCGAAGAAAGGTCGAGGTGGCGAGACGAAAATTCGAGAGTTACACATCCAGTGGATGAAAGCCAGAGGGCTAATGCAACAATGACCGAATATGCTGCTATCATACCTGATCTACAAGATGAGATGGAAGCGTTGAGAACTCAATTATTAGTACTTAACGTGCGGTTGGCAACGGGCAAGCCACCGCACAAGAGCCTGTTCATAGACTCAAGATTCTAGAATCGTGTACCTATGGAGGGGCACGCGATGCAAAAGAAGTTGAGAACTTATTGTTCGACATGGAACAATACTTTCTTGCTGCTTCAATCAAAGACGAAGCGAGAAAGGTCACAACAGCTACCATGTATCTAGGTGGAGATGCAAAGCTATGGTTGCGAATGAAGTATGCCAATATTCAGGCCAACATGGTCTAAATAGATTGTTGGGATCTTCTTAAGGAAGTAATCAGATCTTAGTTTTTCCCAGAGAACGTGAAATATAAGGCACATAAGGTCTTATGAGAACTTAAACACACAAGCTTCATTAGGGAGTATGTGAAAGCCTTTTCAGGACATATGTTGAATATTCGAGATATGTCGAAAAAGGACAAGTTGTTCACCTTCATGGAAGGGTTAGAACCGTGGACACGCACGAAACTTCAGAGACAGAAGGTCATTGATTTGAGCACGGTTATGGAAGCTGCTGAGTGCTTAAGTGACTATCAATCGAAATCGAGAGATGATCGACCTTCGGGAAATAGTCAAGCTGTTGAAGGTGGAAAAAGGCCTTATAGACCTAACTCGAACTCCAATGAAGGAGAGCGTTACTCTCTGCATAGGGGAGGAGCCTATCATCGCAACCGCTAGAGTAACTTGTAGGAAAACTATCAAAACAACCATCAATGAAACTATAACGGCAGCAACAGTAACAACTGGAACCAAGGAAAAGTAAAGGATGGCATGTCTGATGCCAGTCCTAAACTGAAGTGCTTTTTATGTAAAGGACCACATCGGGTTGTGGAGTGTCCTCAAAAATAGATGGTGAATGCATATTGCCAACTAGCAAGTGGTGCATCGAGTTCAAAGTAAGATGCCCCACAAGCTAACTGTCATAGCTAGACCGACTTCGAAGAGGACGATGATGTAGTTGATGCATTCTCGCATTGGTGCAATACACTATTGCACCGAACTACTAAAATGGATGCAGTTCCCTCGAAAGAGCCAAAGATTGAATAATCGAAGGCTCGCATTTGCAGGGCTAAAGGCCTAATGTACATTGATGTAAAGATCAATGGAAAGCTAATCAGGGATATGGTGGATATCGGTGCTACCCACATCTACCTCGCAAGTTTCGAAGTAGAGCGGCTCAGACTTATTCTGGAAAGAGGTAAGGGAAAGGTTAAAGCAATCAACTTTGCTGCTCAACCAATAGCGGGTGTAGCGAAATCTATGCCGATCAAAATAGGTCCATTCGAAGAAAGGACAAATTTGTCGACAGTTCAGATGGATGATTTCAAGATTATTCTGGGATGGGAATATCTTCGGGATACAAAGACAGCAGTGTTGCCATATTCCGACTCGTTAATGATGATGGGTATCCCAACACAAGTTGGGAAAACGGGCGAGAATGGTATCTCAGTCATGCAATTTAGCAAGGATTTCAAGAGGAATAAACCTTCATTTTTGTGCACTATTCGAGTAGATAAGATCGAAGAGATAATCGGCTCAATTCGAAAACCTATCACAAGGCTTAAATAATTCGAGGATATCATACCGAATGAGTTATCAAGGAAATTGCCACCAAAGAGGACAATTGATCGTGGGATTGAACTTGTTCTAGGTACCAAACCTCCAGCCAAGGTACCATACCATATGGCTCAGCCGGAGCTTAAAGAGCTTCGAAAGCAAGTGGGAGGAGTGTTGGGAAGTGGGACTATCGTGGAGCGCACTTCCACACTACTACAACGTGCATACTACTGGCCTCAAAGGCGGGACGACATTGCAAGTTATGTGAAAACTTGTCTTATTCGTCAGCAAGATATGACAGATCATCAGAAAAAGCAGGCTTACTAAAGCCCCTTTCCATCTCAAATAGACCAGTCGAGAGTGGATCGATGGACTACATTAGTGGATTGCCAAAAGTTGGAGATTTTGGCACTATCATTGTCGGGGTGGACCGTTTATCTAAAGATGCAACTTTCAACACGGCGCCCAAGTATATATCAGCCGAAGAGACAACTCAACTCTTTTTCAAACATATTGTCAAATATTGGGAATTGCCTAATGACATCGTCAGTGGTCGGGATTCTCGATTTGCTGGCATACTTTGGATCGAGTTGTTCAAACTTCTTGGTTCAACTTTGAGCATGAATTCTAGTTTTCACCCACAATCTAACGGACAGACTGAGCACTTCAATTTTATGCTGGAAGACTATTTTCGGCACTTTATCTCTGCTTCGCATGAAATTTGGGTAAAATTTTCGGATGTAGCTCAGATGTATTTCAATGCTCAAGAGAGCTCTTCTCCCAATAAGAGTCATTTTGAGATTACTACTGGCCAGCAATCGTTACTTCCTCATACTGCGGATATCAATTAGAAATAATAAAAAAAGTCTGCAAATCTAAAGCGATCTGTGTTTAAATTGAAAAGATCAGAAACGAAAGTTGCTGAAAAGATTCTTAGCCATCGAACTACCCGAGTTTCTAGGAAATATCTTCAAGAGTACTTGGTTAAATGGAGCAGATGCAACAGCGAGGAGACTATCAATGGCTCCGAGGATGTCGCCAAAGCAAATGGGGGAGAATGTCATGGGCAGCAGCTTTACTTAAGCCCTGTGACCCTATGCAGCCGCAATTTGCCCAACTTCGACCGCACATTGTAAATATTTTATTTCAATTGTGAAATAGTTAGAAATTAGAAAAGTTTAGTATGATTCTAGAGACTTTAAACGTCTACTCCCGTCAGTTGTGTTTTTGTTCCGAAGTCTATTATAGGAGGTATTAGTCTTTCAAACATTTTCAAGCTTTCTAGTGTTCGCCCCTTGCATTAGCCATTGTAATTTCTTGCTTTCGTCTATTATAATGTTCAGCTTTTAAGCAATTAATGATCAAGTTTATTTCAATACATTTCAATTTTATGATATAAGCTTTCTTTAAATTGTGATCAAATTTACTTTCGTCTCGAAACGACCGAGAGAAAGCGGAAGGTAGTCTAGTGGAGCAGACTGCTACCGCACTGTATTCCTTTCTGTGCTAAGAAGAAAAGTAATCCGCGAAACTTGGAGCAGACCTTAGAGTTAGGAGGAAATAGATCGGGAGTAAGTGGAGTTGGTTAGATAGCATCTGACTGTAACTCACTCTGTATTGTCTATAGTGGAGGTAATTGCTTGGTTTCGAAGTTTTTATCCAGTTGAAGTTTCTCCATCATCATATCGATGTTTATTATTGTTTTCATTATTACCGCGGTATTCAAATATAGGATAATCGGACTTGTATGCGTTATCATCAAGAAACAATTAAAAGCGACTTGTTGTTTTTGATTGATTAATTCCGCACATATGGTCAAAACTAAAAACGGATAAGTAACAATCATTCGATAACTTAAAATATGTTAAATTGGTAATTCGTGAACTGTTAAGTGGTATCTAGTGCGACACCCAATTTTTCTGACCTAATACAAGGTCTATAGTATAGAAAAAAGTTTTTTACTGATTGGTGCGTAATCGTATGCCTTGCACATGTTCTTTTACGAAAAGAACACGTATTTGTATAAATATTTAACTTCTAAAGGCACTCAAGGTACGATTTAAAAAGTTCTCATACATTCTTAATTCTTATATCGTTCCTCTGCTCTCCGATTTGGACAAATAACACCATTATAACCCTATAAAGAGCAAAGACATTTAACATAAGATCTCATTCATTATCAGAACTCAGTATAAAACTACAGCATTATCATATACTCCCACAAGTTCCAAATTGCAATTAGACGAAAACATTGGACTCATAAACATATGATTAGTTAAATTTTTGCCCCAAATTAAAAAAACAAGGGCCAATGTCGATAAGTCTAGACCCCAAGCTCCTGATCTGGTTTTCTAAATTCCCATAATTCATCTGTATTCCAAGAAGTACATGTTAAGTCCTCACTAAACCAATCAAACTCTGCCACCTGGAATTCTGACATAGAAGTATCATCTGACACCAATGCTGACATGTCATAACTTGTAAAGTCCACATGGTAACAATCATTTTGAACTGAGTGCTCATAGACTATATTGTCACGAACTTGTGCAGGAATGCCAAGATTTTCTGAGATTTCAGGCAGCATTAAATTTCCCACAGAATTTAAGGAATCCCGGTTGAGATTACACCTTGTGCTTGATCTTTCCCTATACTGATCAGAAGTATTCACCTGGTTGCTCGATTTTGGACATGGCAACGTCAAGGGCCCCGGCTTTGTTGCTAGCGAAGGGGGTGTGGGCATCTGAGTCTCAGTGGAACAAGGGGAGGATATTAGTGATGAATTTTGTTCCATTTTTTCCAGCAATCTTGGCATCCAAAATCGTTGAATTGCTTCAAGAAACTTGTTGCTATTCGAATCGACCTTAAGTTGTCGTGCCTGTTTTTGTACCCTTGTTCTCCAATAGTTCTTGATTTCATTATCCGTTCTTCCTGGTAAACACTCGGCAATTCTTGACCACCTGATATTATAAATTGATACAAATTAACAATCCTTCTTGAAAAAAAAGTACTAAAGATATTTTAACGTTTGTTTGGACAGCGAGGGAAAGTATTAAGGAAGAAAAAAAGAAACAAAAAGTGCAAAATGCACCTGTTCCCCCACTTGGAATGAAGTTCAAGAATCAAAAGTTGTTCTTGTGGGGTGAGGTTTCCACGCTTAATGTCAGGCTTCAAGTAATTCAACCATCTTAATCTGCAACTTTTCCCTGTTCTCTTAAGCCCTGCAAACCGAAAAAAAAAAATACACAATTAAAGACACTACAAAATCAGTAATTATGAAGAACTTTGAAGTGCGTACGATAGAATTTTTTTACCAGCACATTTAGCCAATGAATTCCAACGGCCTTCACCATTACGACTTATGTAATGAATAAGCAGATTATCTTCCTCAAGAGTCCATGGCCCTCTCCTTACTTCAATGGATGGCTCTTCATATGAATTGCTTATGCTTTTAGTTAGTATCCTATTTTCAGTCATGATGATGCAATGGAAAAAGAGATTATAAGAAGGGAGAATTTTCTGTTTGGTGTTAAAGGTCAAGTAAGAGATAAGTTCAAAGCCAATAAGTGATTTATAGTAGTCTGAAAAGAATTGAGGAAAGCAAAGGCCCCACACAGAGAGTTTCTCCACATGACAACTTTTTCTTGACAACAACTCCCAGACTTTTCTTAGTCAGAGTGTGCAATGAACTGGTTAGTTGACAGGGTAATGCTCTTTGTGTGAGCATCTAAGTCTGCGGAATGTCACACTTCATGCGAATTGATCATTATTCACTTACCCCACCCCCACCTTGGAAAAAAAGAGAGAAAAAAAATCCCACATTGGGGATGGTAGAAATAATAGAGATATTTGTACTTCAAATTTTTAAAACTTGGGGTCCTTCAAATGTTACCTTTTTAACAGAAGTAGCTCAAGCCCTTTTATATTGATCTATATTTTGATATTTAATTAATGTGAGATTTATTCTTTAATATGTCAGCTCATGCAGACTAATCTTGAAACTTGCGTGTTCATTTCATCTTAAAATGTTAACATTGTTAGGAGAAACAACTCAAACCCTTAAATATTGGTCTATATTTTGACATTTTATTGATGTGAGATTTTATCTTTAGATGGGGACATTTAATTTTATGAACATATTTGATACTCTATACATTTGTTAGGTCACATTAATCATTGATGGAGCTGGTTTTGATGGTGTAAGAGAGACGAAAATATTTGGTATTCGTTTTTTTATATGATATCGCAAATATAGTTTAGAAATGTTTAGAATTTTTTATTACTCCAACCAAGTTGAAATTCTAGGTTTTGCTTTCAAAAACTAGGGGCAATAAATTGAAAACAATTTGAGATCAACGTAATATTATTGAGGTTCACTCAATTCGTTAAGAAGAAGATTCCACTTATATTTTTTCCCCTGTTTGGAGCTCATTCTTCATCCAAAAGAATATATTATTTGACCGTTAGACTCCAAAATCAGCTATCATTTTTGACCGTTTATCTCACAGGTCGGTCCCACTTTTTCAATCAACGATCATTTTTTTTTTTTCTACTTTGGAGTTGAAGAATAAGCTCCAAAAAATCAAATCAAGATTCAAATTGGTTATTGCTCCCATTGTACATATCCCATGCATCCCTAAAAGTGAAGTCTTAACCATGCATGTTGCAATTATTATTTTCACAAAGATGGCTTAAGGAAAGAACAAAGGAATTGCCTAGAGAAAAGGGAATTCTTGAAAATGAACTTAAACGTGTCCTTTTCCTTGTTTCTTCGTTTTCATGGAATTTTTTTTTTTTGGCAAGAAACGTGCTAGACTAGACTAGCTAGTATGACTATATATAATTCCACGTTTTTAATCTAAACGTGCGATTATTTGGTCCGTCAAGGCGGCAACCATATGGCGGGTCTAATTTTTTTTTTTTATTTGAAGATAATGATCTAATTGTTTGATTCTTTGTATGCTCTCCGGCTGATGTAGGTTTAATAGGCACAAATATATTTCACATCATCGCTCGACTTTCGATTAGACATGGTATGCTTCGATCTAGCACATATAAGAATAAGAACGAACTGATCATTAACAAGTACTCTACTCAGATTAAAATGAATCGGATTAAAATGATCGGTTTGGTTCAACCTTTTTTTTTTTAAATTCATTTAACACTGATTGGCAGAAAACTCCTCTACCTATTAGACATCATGCGAAAAATCCTTACCTTTTGGAAATAGCAGAATAGGTCCTTGATTGAAACTTTTAGTGCATAATACCCTTCGTCGTCCATTTTTTCAATAAAAAGCTGTAAAATTACGAATATATCATCTTATTTAAATAAAACAAATGGTAAAGAACAAATTGCAATCATAATTCCAAAATTTTCAAAAAATTACAAATGAGACCCAAAAACATAAAACAAAAAAATCACTTTCACTTCCTCCTTTCTCAACCACCACTACCATTCACCGCCATCGCCATCGCCATCGCTATCGCCTCAAGAGTTAAGATTTTCTTAATAATAAGTTGTGTAGTGTTGTTAACCTGGACAAATCGTAGCCTACGGAGAGAAGCGAGGCGGCCCTCTATGGAAAACAGCTTTTATGAGAGCATTTTGACACGTAAGGACTATGATTTTTCACCATTTGAGTCATTTCTAGGGCTAACGAACATATTCTTTTAGATGCCTAATTTTTCACTGTATACGATGATCTTGTAATTTAAATATCCTCGTATGTTCGTCATTTCACAACTTTTTATTCAGAAAAAGGACAAAATGGGTATTCCCCACTAAAGGTTTCAATCGGTGACATTTTCTGCTATTTTCAAATGGTAGGGAGTTTTTTTTTGGCAGTAGAGGTATTTTTTGCCAATTAGCCTCCTTTTTATCTTTAGATAGACTCGTATAGTTCAAATTTTGGTGTTCATTTTTTAATTTATCTTTCGTTTATTATTCTGGGTCAGTGGAATTGTTTATTAATTTGTATACATTTAATTTATGCAAACAAAAAATAATTTTGGAACTAAAATGATGAATTCGGTTCCGTAGCTACGAAATCGAGACCTGAACCAAAATCTTTCGATTCCCAGTTAGAAAACTAAAATATTATAATATCTCGACTAGAACTAAGTTGAATCGAATAAACTAGTTCAATCCAATTTGATACCTTTTTCCCTCCTACCCACTATGCATCATTCTCGCTATCACCTTTCTTTTGATCCACAATTAGGTGTTTTATATATCTTATCTTTTTTATAGATAAGATAAGCTGTCAAATAGTTTCTTAATTATATCCATCTTGGACCAAATAAAATATTGCTAAAAAGTTATCAATATTTCATTTTGATCCAAAAGAATAATCAATATGACATTTTCTATTACATCAGATGTCCTATGGCCTTAAGGGTATTTCTTATTCTTCTCAAATGGCTAAAACTTAAAAGAAATGTTAATTAATGTAAATTCTTTTAAGTATATAATTCAACTTTTCTATTACATCATTTGATTAAAAGAAATTTTATCTTCTATTACATTAGAGATATCAGCCGCCACCACCGTCGACCCCATTTTCCCCATCTCATCAATTTCATTACCTCATAATGAAAAATTTTAAAGAATTGGAATAGATAAATTTTCTTCAAAACCAACTATAGTAATTATGAAGGAGGCTCCTCATCTATCAATGGATGGGTCGGGTGAGTTAGGGGTTGGGGGTTGGGATAGATCAGAGAAAGGTATTTTTGGTCAACTAATAATTTTTTGGATGGAAATTGTTAGAGGTCCTTTCAGTGCATATTTATTAAAGGTTTGGTACCTCAATGTACATTGTCGAAATGTTCGGAGCCTCCAATAGTGAAAAATCTCTTTTTTTTTTTTTTTAATTAAGAAAAGTTAAAAGATCATTGTGCTATTTTTAAAACTTATCAAATTATGGTTATATGGCAACTTTGGTTAACTAACGAACTTTCGTCATACAATTTTTAAATGATTGGGGGCATTCGCTGTAATTATTCCTTAGTATAAGTGTCGTGTTCTACTAATAACGAGGATAAAATAAAATAAAAATTTAGGATGGAACATGGCACCTCCAAGTAAAGTCCAATAAAATTCTCCTCTTATGGAAAGGAACAATATAAAAGCTAGAGAACACTTAATTCATCCTAGTCATGCTTTTTGTTATCATACGTCGAGTGTAATATCTCTCTTGCTTCTGATCACTTTTAGACTCGTTATATTTGGACGAGACTTTATAAAATTATAATTGTACCCAAGTTTGAAAGTTCAAAGTTTCGCCAAAGTCTCCATAAATTTACACCATAAGCGTCTCCGACATACTCGTGTTCGGATACAAAAAGTGTTTACTCCGTTCTAACCTCTTTATCAGCACCATTTTCATTTGCATTCCCGTATTATTTAAATCATTTTCAATTAATTTTTGGATCGAAATTTTTTGCATTGACTTTCTAAGACCGAGTCCAGGATCAACATGTTCTAACAATGCCATGAATCTACCATCTACATAATGCTCATGGTGCACCAACATTCTCACCAGCTTGGTTGATCAAACTAGTATATGATTTACTTTGAGTTTCTTTCTTGTTCAAAATTGAATTGTACTCGTCTTATGAAATAGCTATTCATTTTTAGACTTAATTAATTTTGAGATTTCAATTTATTTTTCTCATTCATTTTTTTTTAAATTGCAGTATTGCACCAAAATATTTAATTTTTTTTACTGAAAAATCAATTTATGACGACAACCACCTCCACCTCCATCTCATATCGTAAGTGATACGGCAGCTTGCTCTAAGCGTCGTCAAAACGATGTTTTTCGAACTCAGTTTCCCGTTACCTTTCTCTACCAAACAACCAATCTATACGGCTCCAACTCACAACTAATATATTCACATCGGTTGCTTCTCAATCTCACCCGCAAAAGATAAGATAATGATGGTAATTTGTAGCCACAAAGGCAAGAAGAAAAACAATAAAAGAAGGCAAGAAATGAGACCAAAAATCAAAGGAAGCCACACGTTTCTTTCACCAAAAGAGGTTGTTGGTTTTCTCTTTTCATGCACACTGTTTCTTTCATCTCTTTTCACACAAATCACCCACTAAACAATTAGGGCAAAAATACAATATATATAGTGTAGATTAGGCTTTAGTTTGACCAATAAAAGTGGTTAAATTGACCAAGATTCAAAACCATCCAAAAGGTAATGTAAATGGGTCATGAGCAACACTAATTATTTAAGTTACTTTCAACTGCCCACGTTGTTTTCGGGTTGAGCATTTAGACTCGATTGTTGGAATCAATTTGATCCAACGACTCTCTATATAAATCATGCATATAATTAAGCAATCTAATGGCATTATACGTTTCAGACACTTTATTATTACAATTAACGATATCTTAAACAAGTTTGTTGAAAATATCCATATTATCATCAAGATCTTTTGAAGGATCCATTTTAAAATTGAAAAATATTTCAAGCAAGTACAACTTATTAGAAGTAGACTTAAACAAATATAAGTCCTCCAACTTTTGCTATAATTCTTTTGTAGAATCAAGTTTTCCAACTTTTCTCAAAATAATGTTAGATATGTGTAAAATAATTGAAGTGTAAGCGATTATTCTTCTTTTTGTGCTTCTATCAAATTAACAGGAAACTTGTCATTTATGACTTTTGAAACTTTTTGTTGAACCAAAATCTCCTTCATCTTTTATAGCCGATTGAAAAAATCCCATTTCTCATTGAAATTTCAAACTTCGAAATGTGAAGACATTTTGAAAAAATAGAACAACCAAAATGCACAAATAGGCCACACAAAATAATCATAAAACAAAAATATACACCGTTATAGATTCTCAAGGTTTCGTAAGATTCTCAATCTTAGATTAAGAGAATGTTTAAACGGGTCAAGTCTAGGCGTTCTAGTAGAATAATCAATGCAACACAAAAGCATGTCAATAAAAATTCAAATTTTCACACAATGCAGACTCACTCAGTAACCAAACAACAATTAAAACACAAAATTAATTACCAATTGGCGATAAAAAGCAACACTTCAAATAGAGCAAATAAGTCTTAAATTTCTAGCACAAACAATGTTACCCCCACATGGTAACCTCGATCCTAATGTCACCCCTCACAATGACGTGTTAATACTGAAATTTAAATTGGGATAAGCCAATATATCAGAACAGACCAATCTGAGTCCGCAAATACCGAGAGATGCGAATTTATCACTTTAGAATCACCACCATTCGTCCTAAAGTCTCCAACAATCGCATGAATCAATCAACCACAATCGAATCCCGAACATGCGAAGAATACAGTCGTCCAGACTTCGTTGTATAACCTGAAATATAAAATTAACAACACCAAAATGTTAAGAAAAATTTCAAGAACAAACCGTTAGAAGAAATCATCGCCGGATTCCCTCTCACACGTCTCTACGAGCAGCCAACACTCTTTGCATGTGGTTCCACCCGCCGCCGATGACCTCACACACCGACCACCCATGAGCGCCTCCACCTGCACGTCATGGCGGTGGTCTCCATTTTACCGCTAGATCTTTGGATTTGCTAGAAATCACCAAAACAGATTCGTTTTTTCAATAGTTTTTTGATCAATTTTTCTGCTTCATTTTTGCCGCTTTTCTAAACGATTTTTGGTAGGTTTTTCGAGCCAAATCCACCACGTTACCTTTCTTTACCAAACAACCAATTTCCACGGCTCCAATCCACAACCAATATATCCACCTCGGTTGCTCTTCAATATCACCCATAAAGGATGATTTGTAATCACAAAGGCAAGAAGAAAGAAGGCAAGGAACTAGACCAAAAATCAAAGGAAGCCACACGATTTTTTTCACCAAAAGAAGTTGTCAATTTTCTCTCTTCTTGCATAGGGTTTCTTTCTTCTCTTTTCACACAAATCACCCACTAAACGGCTAGGACGAAAAATCATATATATAGGTCAGGTTAGGCTTTAGTTGGACAAATAAAATGGGTTAAATGGGCTAAAATTCAAAACCATCAAAGAGGTAATATAAATTGGCAATGAGCAACATTAATTATTTAAGTTACTTTCTAACGGCCCACGTTATTTTTGGGTTGAGCCTATAGAATTGATTGTTGGTAACAATTTAATCTAAAGTTTACATTATCGCCCGAGATTCATTGGGTATCAAAACTCAACAACAACAATTCCAAGTATCATACAAGGCTATCATCAACGAAAATTTCCCTCCTATCAACGGAATTTTGAACGTTAGTGTTGAATTTTGCATCTTAACTCCCCATATCTTTGCAGTTTCTTGAAGTTGTTAAATGGCCTCAAGTTTATTCATCTAGTGCTACTTTTAAAGTGGCCATATAACTTAAAACATGACAACTTGATGTGGGGGCCTGCCGGAGGTTGAAATGTGCAAGTCCTTCGGGATTTCATGATACTTTAACTAAAAAATAAAGGAAAAAAAAGCAGAGAGATGGATAGAATGAGAATCCCATTATTGAAGTGGGGGAGTTTTTGAGTTTGTACTAGCATTGGAAGATGATTTATTTTAAGTGGAGAGTTTTCCTCTGAGTAATAGGGTCTACTAGTAGATTATGGTGCTTTGTCATTTTTATGTCTATTTTTGCATGCTAATAAAGTATTAATACCTTTTTTCATGTGACCTTAGCTTAGATTGAGGAGATGAAAATGGTTCATATTCTTGCAATAATTGAGTGGATAGATGTGTAAATGGACAAAATAATGTCCAAATTTGTGTTATATAAGGTGGAAATATCACTGGGATATGAAGGTTGAAACAAGTGGCTCTTTCTTGGAGGAAGATAGAGCTGTCAATGAACTTGAGGATAAAATAATGGAAGTCACTCAAAGTTCATGATGGTTTTTTTTTTTTTTTTTTTTTTTTTCCATATAATTTATATTTACCGTAATCTTGTTGTTTTGAGGAAATATACGTGTCGATCTAAAACATATACTGCTTTATCACAATATTCTTGTTTTGTCTCAAACTGAGATATGTGTCCGAGTAATGCTATTTAACATCATCAATGTTACAACACCAGTCTATAGGCCTTAAGCTAAATGAGAGGTACAATTAAATCAGCCATATAATTCTACATTTAGTTGAACCCCAGTCTATAGGTGTTAAGTGACATAATGTCATATAGAGATGTAGTAGCACTACTGATGCTAAATATCATTATTCTATGTGCCCATCTAAAGTATATACTACTTCTGTTTTTTATTTCTGGTGTGATGATACCAATAATGCATCTCATCATTACATACTTTATATGAAAGAATAAATCATTATGTAATCTTTTAAATGCGTGATTAATAAAATTTATAGCCACGAGTAGAGGAAATCAAGATACAATAAATGAAAAAAGTTATTATAGAAAGAAAAAAGTTATTATAGAAATTTATCGATTAAGGTATTATGGTAGAAATGCATTATTTGATGCTCCAAAAAAATTTACTTTGTAATAAAAAACTAAATATTAATTTTAATATATTTGACAGCCAAAAAATTAAAAAATAAATACAAATTATTAGATACCTTCGTAGAATATTTAATATGAAAGAGTAGATGGTATAAGAAGGTATTAAAAAGAAAGAAGTTGCAATTTTGTTTATTATATTGATTAGTCGTGCCCAATAATGTGTTCTAAACACGCACTGAGTGTTTATTTATGTTATTTTTCAGTTTTGAAAAATAATGAAAATGTGTTTGGTTTGATATTTCTGAAAATGCTTTTTTTTTTCCCCCGAAAATAACGATAAACTTATGATATAAATCTCGGAACGCATTTTTTCCGTTTTTGAGTGTTTTCAATGAAAAATTTGAAAACACTCCAAACATGAGCATTTAAATAAAATAAAAAAAATTTTAACAAATAAAATTTTAAAAAAATTAAAATCAACAAAATACATTATAAAATTAAAATTAAAAAAATTAAAATTGTAAAAAATTCAATATTCAAAATTTAAAATAAAAATAGTTAAAATTTTTAATGATTATTTATATAAAAATTCTAAAAAAGTAAATAATTGAACACGGATAAAAATATTCTTAATCCAAATAACTAATTTCATTTTTATTTCCTATATTTTGAATACAATTTTTTTTTTTTTTTTTTTTTACTTTTTTCCGAAAAAAATATTGTAAGACTCACCAACTTTAAAATGTATATATTACATAAAAATATATTCATATAAAATTATTTTATTTTTACTTAATAACAAATTTCATTAAGTAAAATGTCATAAAAATATTTTTTCAAAATTTCAACTCAAACATGTTTTATTTTTATTTTTTCGTTTTGAGAAATATTTTGAAAATGATAAACTAAACACATTTTTAGCAATCTTAAAATAGACTCTCAAAATGGAAAATTGAAAATGAATTCAAAATTGACACAAATCAAACAGGCCATAAGTGGATTTTATTTTAATAGAGATGAATTCAATAAAAGAAATATGGGATGACGAACGGTTTAAAGCTTTTAAATTTTCAAATCTACTTCCATTCGTTTTGATTAGACCATTAACGAGATTTCGTCGCGTAGGTTCCTTGAGGTTAGGTTTGAAAGCAGAACCATTCCATTAAGATTAAATAATAGATGGACCGACTTATGTTGTAATATTTCGTTTTATTGGCTTTTAATTATGACCTAACTCAATTTAATTTTATATGGTTTTTAGTGGGGAGACAATGATCGGCCTGGACATCCAAACCATGCACTTGGCTCTCTAGTCCGGCTTAGAGTCGTGCCCAATAACATTTAAAACGTGTTTAAAAGAAAAAAATAATAATGAAATTTCAATAAATGCTCATCAAAAACCTCAATTTTGGAACTTATATCATATATCTAATTCTAGATTTCAAATGGGGAGTCCACTATGTCTCGATTTCAATAGGGCTGACTAATGTTTACGTCCATAATAACTCTACTATGTTTCTTAATAATTGTTATGGACTGGAATGTCTTGATACCAAGTCCTTGTGCAATTCAGACTGAATCAAAACGTAATTGACTTGCATTTTTTCAGAAGTTAAAATGATTCTTCTATCAAATTTCTCTATGTCGTATTTGACACTTGTATATCTTCTCCGTATTCCAACGCTTCGAACGACCGACACTTTGATACCACTTGTTGAGAATTGATATCAAGTCCTCTATTTTCCCGCAACATCGATCTTTGTTTAGAGGAAGAAGCCAAAAAATACATAAAATACGAAAAAAAAAAAAACAGCACAAAGAATTAACGTAGAAAACTTCAAAATAGAGAAAAATTTACAGGCTACTAAAACAAATTTCATTATGTACACATGCTCCAAACCCCTAAGTACACCGAACTTACATACTAAGAACAACCCACTCAATATGCATCGGACAAGACTATAAAGGATCATCAAGTCTCACTCCAAGATAGTTCATAACTATTATTAAATTTTGGGTGTGACACGAATTCCTGGTTGAAATAATTGAAAAATTCTAATTGAAGTGCACGTAAAGAAAAATTCAGTTTGGAATATTATTGGAGTTCTATATCAAGTTGAAGTTCTATTTTGGAAGCTCATCGAGAGTTGAAAATTGGCATGGACTCGAAGAAAAGTTTTGGATGGAGAAAACAACTTGGGAAAAAAAAAAATTGGGCAGAACGCCCGGCGCCCGGGAGCCATATGCTTCCGGATTTTTCGCTTTTTTCTCTCCTTTTTGGCACATCAACAACTCTATTAGGAGAGTTTGAACGTCCCCTACATGTTCCCTATAAAATAATAGGCTCTTCTAAACAATATATGATGTGAGATTAATGTGTGGGAAAAGAAATTATTAAAACTTTAGGATCAATTGTATATTTATCCATTATTATTGGTGCAATAAAATCTCCTAATTCATCTGTCTTATTTTCTTTTATTCTTTTGTTTGTGATCAAATACTTCATATTTTGCTATATAACTTCAATGTGTCAATCCCGTGGTTGGTTTCATATCAAGTGGTATCGAGGGATACGCGATCTTTGAATTCTCAATAATTGGTATCAGATATTCTGGATATAATTAACACAACAACTATTTCTTGGATTGACGTAAATAAAACAGTAAGGAGACGACGTTATTTCTGGGAATCCAAAATAAGGCCTTTTTTGTTACTATTTGATATGAGATTCATATATATCAATCTCATTACAAATAGAGAAATTGAATCATGTTTCATGTGGAAAACTAAAATCCAATTCCGTTTTAATTGAGCCGATAAAGTCAAAACCCTAACATAAACTGGTATAAAAGTATGAGATCTAATCATGACAGGGAGAATTACATGTTTGGTTACTCAACTTTTATTAAAGTATGATTGGAATGACTCAATTTCCATTTGTTGTAATCAGATTATTCATATTCGATTTCGTTAAGATAAGCATGATTATGATCAAATACCTCATATTTTGCCATATAACTTCAATGTGTCAACCCCGTGGTTGGTTTTATATAAAGTGGTATCGAGGGATATGCGATCTTTGAATTCTCAATAATTGGTATCAAATATTCTAGATATAATTAACACAACAACTATTTCATGGATTGAGGTAAATAAAAAAGTTAGGAGACGACGTTATTTCTGGGAATCCAAAATGAGGGCTTTTTTGTTACTACTAGTTTTGGCCCATGCAATGCACGGGTTTGGTTATCTTTAAGGTTATGTTAGCGTTGTATATACATTCACATATGATATATTATCTGATGAAATATTACGCAAGGCTAAAGTAAATTAATAGAATGAAGTGTGTTATATGATAACCTTCTTCTCAAAAATATGCTAGCACTCCATACCATCAAAACATCATAAAATGGAACACACATTAAAGTGAATTAACAAAATCAATTGTAACATGACATTTTGAAATATTACCAAGGGTTTACTGTCATAAACATGATTCAAGATTCTACTAAATGGTACAATAAACCTGTTGAGTTCCCTAGTAGACTCAGCATTTCACTACCATATATTGAGGAAATGTCTTCTTCAACCATATCTTCTACACTCCACCACCAAATCCAAAATTAGATCTAAGTTGATGGAAGAATGCTACACCAATAAAAGTAAATGAATGAGTTTCTAGAAAGAAAGGAGCGAATTTCATTGGCTATAAGGAAGTAAAAAAAAAATATAATCAGCAAACAAGAGCTAAGTGCGGCATCTCACCTGGTATTGCACACAACATTGAAATCAGTGGTCTATCGGAAAAAGAAAAATATTGAACTTGTAGATTTTGTTTCCTAAGCAACCGTTCAAAGGTAAAGGGGGCTGCAAAAGAATACAAAGGTATAGAAAGGTGATGAGATATCATTGAGTCCACTCACATTTCACTAAATGTTATCGTTCTCAATCTGATTTTTGTGGAAATTTTCAGTCATCATCATAAGCTGAGTTTCTTGTAAATTATAAGAAATGGTCATACTTATGAAACCTAATGCCATTTTTTCGCATACGTTCAATCAAAGGTACTAAAATTAGCATGTTCTATAAAAGAAAAACATTGAAGCTTGATTTCAGATCAACAACAATGTCGTAACTTATGAAGAATTTTATATTACAATAGACAGTATGTGCTAAGCTTCTTTTCACGTAATGAAGTTTTGACACATTTTGGTGCTTCAGCTATTCAGGTCTTCTAAAAGATAGACAGACATACTGAAATCTAACTGTTGAAATAGTAATTTGGATACTAACCATAATCAGACCAGTGGCCAAACCTCATAAAGTCAATTCACACAGAATAAATTATCGTACACAGTATCACAAGTATAAATTTTTTACATATAAATCAAAACCATATTACCCTTAGCTTTGAGCTTAATGCTAACAGAGGCCATGATGCTAAATTGGCAACTGCAAATGGTTTTGACGCAAAGGAGAAGTCAAAGGTAAAGGGTTAGGGCTGTGTTTATAAAACATTTATTAATGAACATCATCCAAATACCTGGCTGGCAAGGTCTCCAAGCCCCAAAATCCTCTCACCGTCAATCACAACAATTACTTATCTTCTTTTCAGGTCATTTTTAAATACCTCGAGAATTTCTCCCTTGCCGAAACACTAATAGAAATTATTCCAGCAACTAATGAGGAAAATTTATAAAATTAACTGGATTCAAACTTTTCTTTCAAACTTATAAAAAGACCATCAGGTTGCCTAAAGATAATCCTGTATTTTTGGCAGGCCTCACCAACAGTTGGGAGTGTAGACAACTGGGAGCATCTCCTCAACATTTTGAATGAGAAGCCTGTAGAATAGCCTTTGATTTCTATCCTAAACACGGGACAAAAATAGAAAATAAACATGTCATTGCATGCTATAATAAAATCAACAATAAGCATGTCATTGCTTGCTAATAGTAACTAACATGGAATTGACAACATTTTGACAGCATCAAATTTGAAGGGGAAAAAAATTCAATACAGAAATGGAGTCATTCATAGTACACAACTTGGAAATTATTACTTACCAAAAGAAGGGGATAATAAAAATGAGAATACATCTACAAGTGTCAAATTAGCTGTACTGGGATTTCAAGTTTTTACCACAAGGTAGACCGACTTTTTTCCTCGTTTGCCTCTTCAAATAACTATGATAAGAACAAGAAATGAACATTCCATCAAATAAATTATAGAATCATTCTTTGGCAAGTGGACTTGATTCTAGAAAACAGGAAAAAGGGGACAACTTGCCAACATTTGTCAAAATTTATTACGTAAGAATATCTTCCCAGAGCACATTGAGTGACACCAAATCATCAGCCATCCTTAAGTCTAGAATAAAGTCATTTTAAAAATTGGGACAGCTTTGATAAATTAACATTAAATTTGTGTTTATCTAATATTCAACCATGTAGAAAATTGCTCTCTATGGTTCCGTAATCCTACATCATGTTCACATTTATATTTGTGATTATAAATGTTATTAAACACAATAAGCATGTTCTAAGGTACAAATATTTCTCCACACATTTCATGATCACTGTACCATTTAGTTTCCTAAAACTGATTTCATGCATCAAACACATGCACAAGATTAAGAAATGGAAGAAATAAATAAAACAAAAGGAGTAAAAAAAGAATTCTAAATTAAATGACTCTTCTTCCAAACATCATGACACCATTTTACTAACCTTAACACTTCCAATTACAGACCCAACAACTTCAACACAAGAAATGGGACAAAAAAAACTTACTAAAGATACATTATTATTATTATTATTATTATTATTATAGAAAAAAATTCACTTCAGTGCCAATTTGTACTTCGTTTTAAATTAGTGGAATGAAGTAGGCCATAACCCATCATTTTATTCAATAACATAAAACACATAATATGCATTCATAGCATATAAATTATGTGTACATATTAGTCCTTGCACCCTTCACATTGCACCATGACATCATCTGGATTATAAGGCATCTCACACTTGCAATACCTATAGAAATATAAAACATTGTGTATTTGAAGCATATAAATTATGTATTGAAGGAAGAAGATAAAGATAGATATGACATTTTAAGACTACCAATTATAATCGAGAAGAAAAGCAAAGAAGAATAAGCAGAATGAAGTAGATGGGAAAGTTGTAATCTATTAAAATTAAACGGAATAGAGAGCACTATATTAGGTCTACTTCACAAGGAAGTCTTATTAATTCACTTCATACTGTTGCAATATAAGCACACTGTTGCAATGTAAGCATAAATATGGATTATCCTAACACTAAATTGTGAATCAAATCATGTTCACATCACTTGGATTGGAAAGTAATTAATTAATTTAAAATTGAATGACAAGAAGAATTTGGAAATAAGGTTAAGAAACCTAACAAAGGCTTTTGGAATCACCAAAAAGGCATAAAAAATTCATAGGACTACAGGAGAATAGGAAGGAAATACAGATTAAAGATGTAAAGCAGAGATTGTCGATGAATATATATTTACCCAAAGTTGACAAATGAGAAACCCTAGAACATACATCATCTTCTGCAAGGATTTTGATTATCAGAGTTCCAGGCGCCTTATTGTTGAGCTTACTCCTAACAGAGGCAAGGTTGATAAATCGGTAGCTACAAATGCCTTCGAGAGAGAGGGAAAGGGAAAGGAAAAAGGCAAAGGTTAGGGCTACATTTCTTTCAAGGGAGGCATGGTAAACTTTCAGCTTTTCTAGTCAAAGAAGGTGGCTGTTAATTTCAGATGAACAATGGAAGTTGCCAAACGGATGGTGGAACATGGAGGAGTGAGCAAAAGCAAACTTGTGAAAGTTGTAATTTCAAAGAAATTGAAATATGGATATGTGGAAATAAATGAACTTCCAATCAATAATCAAAACACAAAGTTCAGCAATATCAATTCATAATCAGAGAATGAACATTATAAATCAAAGCAAGAAATCAACTTCCCTTTCAATAATGGAATTGGCACCAAAATGGATTGTACAAGGTTCATATCAAACCCAAATCATAAGGTAACTCCAACATCGAACTATCTAAAAGAATCTCGTACCACAACCGTGAAGGAAATTTTTTTTTTTGGATACCTTATTACAACCATTACACTCAAGCTTGCTTTAGTTGCTACAATTGAACATTACAATACACATTAATGAACAATAGTGAATTGCCATGTGCAGATGATAAACAAGAAAGGTATCACTGTTAAAAACTAAAATTCAAGTCATATAACATAATATATTCTTCAATCACATCGCAGCCACCATTACAAAGATCCAATGTTAAAGCATAAGAAAATTTTGGGGCACCAAATCGTGGAATGATGTTTGAAACAGTACAATCAAACAAACATTGGACTCAATTGAGTTCACCCTAGTTTGCGAAAATCCCTAACCTAAATCCATACAGACAATTAATATTAAATGGAGTTCCATAACTAATTATCATCCAGAAAATAGATACAATCCACATAATCAAACCATTTAAACACAAAGTGTTCAGTTTAATTCACTTATCCATTTAATTAAGCAGATTATTTACCTTCATGTACTTCTTCACCAGCAGTGCGCTCGCCAAGACCTGAGAAAATTTCCAATCGAGTAGAGGCTGAGGACTCATCGAAGAAACCACCGCCTCTCGCCGTCGACCTCGACGCCTTTGAATGAGTTGGTTTTCAGAGTAAAAAATTGTTGAGATTTATAGAGGAGAGAGAAAAGGAACGCCAAAGAAATTGGTTGGAGACATTTTTTTCATCTGGCAGCGAAGACCTGGAGTTCACTACTCAATAGCATCAAATTGACGACGTAAACAAAGAGGGGAGACAGGAAAGGAAATAAAAAAAAATTCTGCTTGTCCCCGTGCGCGCACGGGGAGAGGGAACTCTGCACGGGGAGTCGCGCACGGGGAGAAAAAGATTTTTTTTTTTTTTTTGTATTGTAAATATCAACTTAATTCAAGCCATTCAAATATTAATACAACTTGTAAATACAAATTATTTATTGTGTATTTATTTAGCGGACGGTATATAAATTTGTAAAAATCATAATGTTATTCCAAATAATTATAATTTAATCAGAACATGAACTTTTCCAATACGGTAGCCATTAAATTACTTTTCCGATACGATAGCTATTAATTTTAGAGGCATATTTTATCCAACGGAAAAATATATTGTCCCGTATAAAAAAATCATCATTATGCTAGACAATTTTAATTTAAATAGCACATATTTTTTTTGATACATTGGTTATTAAATAATAATTGAAATGTGTGACATTCGAACTAAAAATTGTTTGGCCTAATAATATATTAATACAATATGTCAAATAAATAAACTTTTCAACTTTAATAATGTAATAAATATTTTGTATTTACATATTGAATTAATCATTGATTTAATTGTTGAATGAATTATTATATGCTTATTATTGTTTTTATACAAAGTTTTACTTGCAAACAAAAATTCTAATACAAAATTTTACTTGAATATGATTAAAAAAATACTACAAACAATGTTTCTGTTTTTATTTCTAGCTTAAGATTAAAATACTATATTTTTCCATTTGTAGAATAGAATATTTATCATCAAACGAACAATTTACTAATACAAAAATTTATTTGCAAATAAATATTCTCCTAATATACAAAATTTTACTTCAATTAATTAAAAAAACTACAAACAATGTTTTGGTTTTAATTTCTAGCTTAAGATTAAGATTTAGAAACTAATTTTTTCCATTTTTAGATTAAATTATTCATAATCAAACAAACATTTTCCTTTTTACTTGCAAATAAACATTCACCTAATACTCTAACTACTAATACTCTTCACTCCAATCAATGCTAATCTGAAACTCTCCCCCGTGCCGGCACGGGGAGAAACACACTTTACCCGTTTTTATTTTTATTTTTTTAACCTAAAAAAGCAACTATAAATATAACTATCTCAACAAAATCAACCGCTTAAAAAAAAAATAACCTCATGAGTCAACAAAAGCATCTATGAATATAAATATCTCAACAAAAGCAACAAAAAAATCACATCATGAACAGTAAACCAAATGGATAATGGATGACAATTGAGAAAATGAACACGCCAATTGCTATAAATGAAGTCAGTCGGTGGTGAAATAACCGGTTCAAGTGTGAAAGAGAGTACACGAGGTGAACAGTGAATTTTGGATCCTCTCTTTTAAAGGAAGTAGGATTTGATGTGAGATTCATATATATCAATCTCATTACAAATAGAGAAATTGAATCATGTTTCATGTGGAAAACTAAAATCCAATTCCGTTTTAATTGAGCCAATAAAGTCAAAACCCTAACATAAACTGGTATAAAAGTATGAGATCTAATCATGACAGGGAGAATTACATGTTTGGTTACTCAACTTTTATTAAAATATGATTGGAATGACTCAATTTCCATTTGTTGTAATCAGACTATTCATATTCGATTTCGTTAAAATAAGCCATGAATTCACGAGATGCAACTTCCGATCACCTTTTCCATTAATCATCGCTGATACACATTAGAATATTATGAATGAAATCAGTGTCGAGAAATATCACCAAATAGCAATAAAATTTTAGTACAGAAATAGACATAAGAGCGCTCAAGATTTATGGAGGTTGATCTCAATGTGAAACTACGTCTTCGTCCGTCGTTGTAGTAACTTAGATGAAAAAATGTATCTCTCTTTTTTTTTTTTTTTTTTAATGATAATATAAAATCATAATGACGGCTCTCTATTTATAAGACAAATTAGGATAAAACTGAAATTACACGTGTAAATCACTAAATTAATGAATTTTGGTGTGTAAGCTTTGCTCCCGTGTGCCTGGAGGTCAGCGGTTGATCTACATGCCGACTCTGCGCAACGACGATAATTAAATTCTAGGACTTAACAATTAGAACCAAACTAAATGACTTGTTCTACAACAAAATCTAAGAGAGTCATATAATTGTAACGAATTAAATCGAGTGATTCTTCTGATGAAATTTCAATAAAAATACAGGCTAAATATTTAATATCGTAATTAGGATCTCATCCCTGGTTTGTCCTATATATCTTCTCCGAGGAATCGTGATCTCTAGCTAGCTAATTTGCAACCTAACTTATTAAATAAACGATTCAAATGCCTTTGACATTAGATTTATAGCTTGGGACAATGCCAGGATTCTATTAATCTATAGGGCCGTGTCTAGACTGGTCCCGTTTTCAAGGGATCGGCTCACGCCCACTAGCGAGTTGCTCCTCAATTGCAAGCTGTGGAGCAAATATCTCGTCTCGTCGGCTCGTGTACGAGTCAGTATGGGTGGTGTTGATGCCAAAAATTGTACTTGCTGATTTCCTGAGCTTGACGATTAAGAATGAGCACGAACGAGATCTTCCGGTACCTGAAACAAAGGCGTCGAGGTGTGTCCTAGTCGCCCCTCCGATGCCTAAGTCAGAGAGAGTATCTATGCTGAAAAAAATATATGTAAAAGCGTACCTTAATAATGAGGTTATGTTATGTATTTATAGATGTTGGAGGAGGAGTCCTGGAAGGACTTTACTTCATGTAGTTCTAGTTATCTTAGGTGTTTGTATTGTGTTAGAAGTGCACAATTCGTGTTAGGATAGAATTTGTAATAAACTAGGGGCTTGTAGTTAAGTATGATTAGTATTCCTAGGCCTAACCTCATGATGGATCCGACCTTGGAATTAGCCCATTTGGAGTGGGCCAAGATCGGGCCTACTAGCCCGAGTTCGGGTCAAGTAGCTCGAGCTTGGGCCTATCATGTTTTTTCCTCATCACAGGCCTCAGTGCATCTAAGTCGCAGCTAAAAGTTGCATGCTTGAGCTGCGAGGTGAGATGCAAAAAAGAGCAACAAGTTTAAGTCTTTGTTCGATTTTCAATGGCGGTCGAGTGAATGATGTGTTGTTAGGCCCCTGAGTACATAGATCTAGGAAAGAAAGTTTCGAGCTTATAGGATCGATTATTTTACATGACATGCCATGAGGGCCCAAGGCTTTTTTGTGGCCCAACATGATTTTTTTTGTTGCCCAACAAGGTTTTTGTGGTCCAACAGGACTTGTGGCTCGACAGGGCTTTTTGTGCTCCAATAGGACTTGTGGCCGAGAGGGCTTATTGTGGTCCAACAGGACTTGTGGCCCGACGGGCTTTTTGTGGTCCAACAGGATTTGTGGCCGACATGGCTTTTGGGAGATCATGTCTGTGGCATGTCCCCGAGAGTGCTCAAGACATCTTTGCCATGAGTGGCCCTATAGGGCTTTTGGAGAGCATGCCCGTAACAAGTCTCGAGGTATGCTCATGGCACATTTTAAGACATTTGCTCGCACTATGCCATGAGGGCTCGCTAGCTGCGGGACTTTTGAAGAACATGCCCGTAGCAAGTCTCGAGGTAGCTGAAAGTACTTAATCAAGTTAATGTAATAAAATTTACATGTATAAAAGAACATTATTTATTTAAGTTGTTCCCGATGAGATTTTCAAACATAATATTAATTTATAATATAAATGCTAAAAACAGTTAACAGGGAAAAATAAAGAGACGACAATTAAAAGATTTAGAATGTAATAGAGACGACACAAAACGATCCAATTTAATAATTTCATAAACAAAATCTAGTCCCCCAAATTATTTATTTATTTATTTATTATTTTTTTTTATATAAAAAAGGAAAAATATTTTTTCTTCGGAAATAAAAAATTAAAGATTGTTTCCAAAGTTGATTAATTGGAGGAAAGAATGTGTAGCAATGAAAATATTATGGCACAAATTTATTTGTGGTCATTATTAGAAGTTAGAACAACATATTTTTCCACCGTACCTCAATTGAGAATCCATGGCGACTTCTTTCCATATATTTCCACTGTACCTCAATTGGAGGGTGAAGGAGATAGGATATTGGGCTGAATTACGCATATAAACATTCCTTTGCTGGCTGATTTATACACCATATTTTTACACAATTTGGCAGCATTATAATAGTATTTACACGCATATCAGCGGCAAATTGGGCTAAAATTGAGAAAAAAGAGTAGACGTCGGGCAGAAATAAATTGAGAAGAAAAGCCTGCCACGGTAGCTGCAAATTGTTCATGGCCAACCCAATTTTTCCTAATTCATTCATAAATCAATCTTCACAATTCCAAAACAGCCCTCATCTTTCAAATCTATTCCCACAGCGAAATTCAACCTCCATGAGATATTGGGAGGTAGATGCCTCTGCAATGGAGAAGAAGGCCTCCAGAAAGAACTGAAAAAATCTCCCGCCAACCCAGAGAAGACGGCACCGCCATCATCAGAAGATGGATTTGAAAAGGAATTACTCGGCTTAACTGGTGGATTTCCAGGCGGCGAAAAGGGACTCATGAAGTTCATTGAACAAAATCTACCACTTAAGAAGGGAGAATCGGTCATTGTTGAGTTGAATCCAAGCGTTGTAAAGAAGCCTAAAGCACCTGAATTGCCACTGTTATTACCTGGGATGATAGCCATTGTCAAGAACCCTATTAACCCGTTTCATATGTACTGCCTTCGATAATAAGAAAAACCACGAGCTACGGCTCGCCTTCAATAATAATAAAAAACACGAGCTAGGGCTCTCCTTGATAGTAAGAAAACCATGAGCTAAGGCTCACCTTGAAGATCTTGCCTTGACATTATCTCCCCATAATATTGGAATTCAGCAGGTAGTAAATAGAAATTGAAAATTGATGTGTGCCGCCCCAAGTCACTTTGAATGGAAATTATTAAAATAGCTTTTAGCATCATCCTTCTTGATACCGTAGTGCCTGGCATGTAGTCATTGTCCCTATGTATACATGGTAATGTGGAAGAAGAACCTATCGCCTTGGCCCAAAAAGAATTAAGAGGAACAATTGTCCATAAATTGAAGTACACAAGTTGGGAAATTATGGCCCAAATGAGTAGCTATGACCCATTGGTCATCATTTTTCTAATTGCAAAAGATGTCCCAAGCTAGATAAACAAAAGCTGGAGGAATATGCCAAATGAACATCGAAGAAACCAGAAAGTATAGGAGATTGTGATGAGCCCAAAAATGCAACCATTCTAGAGGATAAAGGGCTTGCTCACTTTAAATCAAAAGAAAAAATATGGGCCCAACTTTCAATAAACATTCAGCCAATCAACCGAAGCCACCAACTATCCCTTATTTCTTCAAGAGGCCCATTTTTACTCCACAATCAGATGACTTCAAAGAATAATATATCTTGAGTTTTCTTTTTATAAAAATAGAGTCACAAGATTATAGTACTGAAACAACGACATTGATTGATGGGAGAAAATCGAGAAACAAACATCTTTTGTCCAATGTGCAAAGGTGGGATTGGAAAGAGGACTACAGTAAGTTTGTAGCGGTTGCTGGAGGCTTAAACGGCATTGCAATGCCCTCAATGGAGTTTTTCGAAAGCTAAAGTACACATTGGTTACCTCAACGGTGGTCATCGGATGTGAGGAATGAGAAGAGATCTGGTCGGATCATTTTGCCTAACACTTGTTGTGCAACAATATTCAATTGGAGCAGATAATAAAAGCTTTCATCTATGTTTCTATTTCTTCCACTTTCTTGTTGGCGGGTTCTTGGGTTCTTCATGAATTTCATTAATTCTTCCTCTCATTCTGATTTGCCAAGAAGCCAAAGATTGGTGGGTCTCCTTATTTAGAATGGAAGAAATTAGAAGGGTTGCCTCTAATTTCTTTCTTTGCTTTTTGCGCTATTTTTCCTTTTCAACAGATATTAGAGAAGTTGAAATATTGCTCAAGCTGCCCCAAAATATCATAAGCCTTCTTTAGCCATTATCATGGCCTCTTTTCCAGCTAGCAACCAGAAAGTTCATAGGAAGTATTTCTCGTCATCTTCAATTTGAGACCACAAGTGACGGGAATTTTTCGCTTTTCCAGCGACACATCGCTTCTCCTTCAGTGGCAAGTTTCTCTTCTGTTTTGGTGGTTTGATGCCTTTGATTTTTGGGTAGAATGAACTGTTGCTTGCTGAATAATATTTTTTGATGGCGTCTTGAACACAGTGAGAACATGGGCAACGTATCATTTCCCACGGACGGCGTCAATGTTGATGTCAAAATTCGTACATGCTGATTTCCCGAACTTGACGACTGAGAATGAGCACGAACGAGATCTTCCGGTACCTGAAACAAAGGCTTCGAGGTGTGTCCTCGTCGTCCCTCCGATGTCTAAGTCAAAGAGAGTACCTATGCTGAAAAAAAAATATGTAAAAGCGTACCTTAATAATGAGGCTAGATTATGTATTTATAGATGTTGGAGGAGAAGTCCTGAAAGGACTTTACTTCATGTAGTTCTAGTTATTTTAGGTGTTTGTATTGTGTTAGAAGTGCACAATTCGTGTTAGGATAGAATTTGTAATAAACTAGGGGCTTGCAGTTAAGTAGGACTAATATTCCTAGCCCTAACCTCATGATGGGCTCGACCTTGGAATTAGCTCATTTGGAGTGGGCCAAGATCGGGCCTACTAGTCCGAGTTCGGGTCAAGTAGCTCGAGCTTGGGCCTATCACGTTTTTCCCTCATCAGGTGGAATAGCAATTTCAATAAAAAAAACTCAAAAGGGAAAAATTCATGAGAAAAATTCATTTCTCCTACTTTTACTTTACCCTATTTCAAAAATATCAAAACAACTTTTACATTTCAAAAATCAGATATTTTAACCTATACATACACATATATAAATATTTATTTATATATATAAATATAAATACCCACCACCACCTCCACCATCCCTATCGCTCCGGCAACTATTCCGGGGATTGTTCCGGCGACTACTCCGGCTCCGGCGATCGCTCCGGCGACGACACCAATTCTGGTGACTATTCCGATCACCGTTCCGACGATTACTCCGATTCCGGTGACTATTCCGGTGACCATTGATGGTCACAGCTTACCTGTTGTGTGGTCACAGTTCAGGTCACAACTCAGGTCACAAGTCACAACGCATTGTTATTTGTTTATAATGATTAATAACATGATAAGTCTCATATTTTTTTGTTCGGTCACAGCCCAGGTCACAAACTCTGTCCGCATTTGATGGTTAAATTGCAGTCTGAATATTAAATATGAACATGTAAATAGATAGGAGACTTTAGTGTTGTTTAATCATATCTTTTATTTGTTCAAAGTTGTTTGGATTTCAAATCATGGTCACTGATCAATATTTCAAGTCACAGCCCAGGTCACAAGTTCGCAGCCCAGGTTACATCCACAGGTCACAAGTTCGCAACCCAGGTCACAGCTCTTCGCAACCCAGGTCACAACTCAAGTCACAAGTTCGCAACCCAGGTCACAGCTCAGGTCACAGCTCAAGTCATAAGCCACAGGTCAGGTCACAGCCATAATCGCCCACACCAACATCAACTCACCGTGACATTCAGCAACCATCGCCACTACAAACCGCCCCTACCACCGCCAAATTCAATAAAACCAACCCTAAATCGTCAATCCACCACCAAAAAAACCGCCACCACACAAACATCACCACCGCCGCACCCCACCGCCGATCCGGATCCAACACCAATCTTGTTCACGAACAACACCACACAGATCTGGCCGAACAACGCCATATAGATCTGGACCAACAACACGAGCAGGAGGCCAATCGACACCAAGCAGCCACCACGCCATTGATAACATCATCAGTATCCCTATAATACACCATGTCGTTCTCGATTCCAGCTTAGAGAAGGCCAATCGCTCCACACCGGTTCTGGATCTGGCGTCCCCTATGACCCGACTCGTTGAGGACGCGATTGATTTTCAGTTTCAGCGTGTCGGTAGATTCTATAGACTTGACGTTGGATGTAAAGACCTTGGCAGCACCGGCAGAGGAGCCGGCCTTACGAGTTCTCGTGGATGATTTCCAGACGCATCGGCCGACCTTGCGAGATCTGCAACATCACCGCACGCCCCGACATCGTCGGTGTGAAGACGGAGAGAAGATTGAAGACGAATAGATGAGGGAGAGAGAGAGAGAGGACGAGGCATGATCAGCCATTTGAAATTAGGCATGATCAGCCATGTGTAAGGCATGATCAGCCTTGGAAAAGGCATGATCATCCATGTGAAATTAGGCATGACCAGCTTGGAAAAGTCATGATCAGCCATGTGTAAGGCATGATCAGCCTTGGAAAAGTACGATCAGCCAAGTAAACAACATGATCAACCTTGAAGAAGGCATGATCAGCCATTTGACATTAGGCATGATCAACCTTGGAAAAGGTATGATCAGCCATGTGTAAAGAATGATCAGCATTGGAAAAGTCATGATCATCCACGTGAAATTAGGCATGACCAGCCTTGGAAAAGGCATGATTAGCCATGTGTAAGGTATGGTCAGTCTTGGAGAAGGCTTGATCAGCCAAGTAAAAAGGATGATCATCCTTGAAGAAGACATGATCGGCCATTTGAAATTAGGCATGATCAGCCTTGGAAAAAGCATGATCAGCCAAGTAAAGGACATGATCAGTCTTGAAGAAGTCATGATCAGCCATTTGAAATTAGGCATGATTAGCCTTGGAGAAGGCATGAACATCTATGTGTAAGGCATGATCAGCCTTGGAAAATGCATGATCATCCATGCTAAATTAGGCATGACCAGCCTTGGAAAAGGCATGATCAGCCTTAGAAAAGGCATGATCAGCCATGTGTAATGCATGATCAGCCTTCGAAAAAGGCACGATCAGCCATTTGAAATTAGGCATGAACAACCTTGGAAAAGGCATGATCAGCCTTGGACAAGGCATGATCATCCATGTGAAATTAGGCATAACCAGCCTTAGAAAAGACATCATTAGGTGTGGGAACATGCCAGTGAGATGATGCCATGTGTCCTCGTCTTATATGTCACGGGTCTTACTCGTTGGATGTTTGCCATGTGTCAGGGGATAGGTGGTGGAGATTGTGAGACCTGTAAACTTTATTCTCCTATAAATGCCCCCTATCCCACAATATTTGGCACTTTACTCCTTTACAAGGTACCTCGGACCACATCGGGTTTTTGGACTTAAGGTAAGACCTCGCGACTTTTAGATAATTTAAGTTTTTAAGTTCTTCATTTCTTTGTTTACTACCAAAATGTCTAGAGGATCTTCGAGGTCTAGCTCGACCTCCAACAATGTACAATCCATATAGTGGTCGTCCCCCTAAATAGTAGACCGCCCATAGGAATTCCTGACCTACGTTCTCGGTATAAGGAGCACGAGGTAGTAAAGATCACGAGGGAATATGGTATGATGCTATCGTGTGACGTAATGACCCCCCGACTCAAGGATAGGGTTTCGAGTGCACGAGAGGGAGAGATAGTGGTTTTCAAAGATAGTTTAAAAGGGGGGATGAGATGGCCCCTCCACCCTTTCCTGATCGAGCACGAAATGTGCCCTGGGCAGCTCGTTCCGAATGGGTGGAGGATGATAACGTACTTCTTTATAGCTTGTCGGGCCCTTTCCATAATCTTGAGGCTCGACCTCCTTAGGATCGTCTTCGAGGTTTTAATTGTTTCGTGTACCTGTCGACCCGGGGTAGGTTTAGGATCCCGAAGATGTCGAGCTCTCTTAAAGGGTGGAAGGCGAGGTACTTTTTTATATCTCCTCAAGATCCCGACCATCCATTTAGCCTAAGGTGGATGGTGCCTGATATTACTCGATTTAATGAGGGCCATGCGTATTTCAAGGTGCTCGAGAAGGATTGGCAAATGCTAGAGGACCTTGAGCCTCTAGCTTTCGAGTTGGATCACCTCATCGGTGACTATATCCTCGACCTTACCAATGTGAATGGGATCGAGGATAGGGAGTTCGTGCAATTGTTTTGACTAGCATTATGTGGTATCCTCGGGAAACTAACTTGTAATTTGGTTTTGTGTTGTGCAGAGCTCGAGATGACATTTGACCCCGCCGCCATCAACGTTGCAGCTTCGAAGAAGCCCCAAAGTCCTCATGCTCGAGTTTCTGGATTAAAGAAGGGCAAGAAGAGGCCTCGGGATCAGGTCTCCACAATTGATGTGAGGGGCCCTGGGGAACCCTCCAGTCGTTGCTCCCAGACATCGGCGCAATCACCTCCCCCTCCCCCGATGACAGAGAAAAGGCCATCATTGCCAAAGGGTACGCCCGAGGTTGTTGATCTTGAGGATAAACCTATACCTCTGACGATCTCAATGCTCGAAGACTACAAAAGGTACACCATAATCCCGACCATTGTTCCTCGATATAGAACTGACATTGAGGCGCGGGATCGAAACGCTCGAGGCCATGACAGTGAAGGTACACTCTATTCTATTTTCAATTTTTTGTTTTGAATGTTCGTGACTAATCGTCGACCTTGACTTTTGATAGATGTTGAGCATAGCGCGTGGTTTATGGCGCTGAAGAGGATGGATGACTCCAACAAGATCGTCGATCTCGTTGAAGCGGTGGAGAGTCGACAAAAGAGAATAGCTGACCTCGAGGCCCACTACCGGCGAAGGACAAAACGATGGTTGCCCTCGAGGAAGAGGCTCAAAGATGAGTTCGGGGTCATTAAGGACGAGGCCGAGAATGCCAAGCTTGAGCTCGAGCATAAGAGCAAGGAGTTTGAAGCCAAGGTAGAGAATGCTCAGGCTCAGGCTGTTGAAGACTTTAAGAAGTCTAACGAGCTCACTTCCATCAAAGGTGACTATGCGCTTAGGGCTTATGGGTAGGCCTTCAAGCAGGCTCGGTCATACATCAGGGCCACCTTTCCCAATGTGGATCATAGTAGCTGGCGTCATGTTCCTGAGGTCACCAACAGCCTCAACCTATCAGCCTTGGAAGAGACTTTGGTCGAAGGCGATGCTGAAGGCGAGGATGAGGAGGCCGTTGACCAGCTTGGTGATTACTTGGATTAGTTTTACTTGTCTTATTTTTCTAATAATATATATTACCCAAAGAGGGCCAAACATTGTTTTATGTGAATGTATTTTGTCAAGTTGGAATCCCGAGGTTATTTTATTTTATAAATTCGAGCATCATCAACTAATGAAGTTTTGATCTCGAGGTCTTTCACAAATTTGAGCAAACTAACAAAAGCTAGCTCTCAAGGATAGGTGAAAGATCGAGCAACTTTGCTTAATAACAAGCTATAACTCGAGGATATTTGAGAGATCGAGCACATTTCCTTATAACAAGTCTGCAACTCGAGGATATTTAAAAGATCGAGCAACTTATAACAAGTCTGAAACTCGAGGATATTTGAGAGATCGAGCAACTTATAACAAATCTGAAACTCGAGGATACTTAAAAGATCGAGCAACTTATATTTTGTTCCAAGTAAAGCTTGAAACTCGAGGAATACTATGATATGTCCCGAGGTGTTTGACCCGAGGATCGTGTTTTTACTTCCATGGCTATGAGCTCGAGCTCATCCTCTGTTGCTCGAGGATGGCAATGAATGGGTGCTTGCTTTGTTGAGATTAAAAGGATTTCGTGGGGAAGAAATCCCGGCATTATTTATTCAATTGAAAATCTTCTAAACATCAAATGTGGACGTGTAGACTTGATAATCGAAAAATTAAAAAGACGCGGGGCATGTATGCCCAACAAACATAAAAAATTCAAAACGAAATAAAAATGACTAAGTAAAAGAAAATAGACTACTTGTAGTAGATCTTCAGATTATCCGCATTCCAAGGTCTAGCCAGTGGTCTTCCCGAGGTGTCTCTTAGGCTGTAGGTGCCTTTGCGAACCTGTCTTATGACTTTGAAGGGTCCTTCCCAGGTGTCCCCTAGCTTCCCAAGGCATGACCCGCGGCTTTTGCTCTCCTCTATACAAGATCCCCAACTCCGAACTTCCTAGACTTTACCCTGTTGTTGAAGTGTTTTGATGTTCTGTTCTGGTAAAAGGCAACCCTTATTGAGACTTGTTCTCTTACCTCCTCAAGGAGATCAAGGTGCTCTGTTGTTCACTCCTCGGTCGTGGATGGCAACCTAGTCTCAATTGGAAGGGTAGCTTCCACACCAAATGCCAAAATGAAGGGAGTTTCGCCAGTTGTAGTTTTGTGAGATGTCTTATATGTCCAAAGTATAGAATGTAGCTCATTCGGCCAAGTTCCTCTAGCTTTCCCAAGCCTGCTTCTAAGAACTTGAAAGATTATTCGATTTGTGACCTTAGCAAGGCCATTGTTCTGAGGATGTGCTACAGATGTCAGACGGTGGTCAATCCCCAAATTGGTACAAAAGCTTATGAACCTTGAATTATCAAACTGTCTCCCGTTATCGGTTATGAGGACTTTGGGTATTCCAAACCTGCAAATGATGGACTTCCAGACGAATGACTTTAACTTAGGCTCTAAAATTGTAGCTAGTGGCTCGGCCTCGACCCACTTAGTAAAGTATTCAACTGCTACTGCGACAAACTTCAATTGTCCTCGGGCAAGTGGGAAGGGGCCGAGGATGTCTACACCCCATTGCTCAAACGGGGCAGCGCAATGTGCGAGGGTGAGTTCCTCGGCGGGAAAGTGGATGAAGTTGTAGAACCTCTAACACTTGTCACATCTCTTAACATAGTCCGCAGTATCCTTTTTCATGGTAGGCCAGTAATATCCATACCTTATAAGCTTAAAAGCTAGAGCCCAAGCTCATTGATAGTTCCCACACACACCTTTATAGACTTCTGCTAAAGTTTGCGTTGATTATGAAGGCTGATGCATCTGAGGTATGGAAGGATGAAACTCCGATGAAATAAGACTCTCCTAATCATGCAATATTTTGGTGCCCGAGCTCGAATGCTCTTAGCCATCCGCTGATCATCCGACAAATTTTCATTAGTTATGAAATCAACTATTGGATCCATCCAACATGGTTCTTTCTCAATATCCATGGTGGAGGGTATTTGGCTAATGCTCGGCTTTGTTACAAATTTTACGTGGACCGTTCTATCAAGACCATCGACCCCCATGAAGACAAGTCGTGACAAGGAGTCGGCTTTAATATTTTCGGCTTAGGAGATCTTAGTGATCTCTTGCAACTTTTAAATTGTCTTTGAAGGTCATGAACTCTCAGGCAATATAGACTTATCTTCTCATCCTTTCTTTCAAATGTCCCATCAATCTGCCCGACGATCAATTACGAATCGCTATAAATTTTTATGTGCTCAAGCTCAAGATTAACGGCGAGCTCTTGCGCAATTATAACGGCTTCGTATTCTGCTTTATTATTTGTAGCCTCAAATTCAAATCGGAGTGCACATTGTATTTTTGTTCGTCTATTCATGCTGATGAGTATGACACATGCACCCGAGCCCGAGGAGTTGGAGGCTCCATCTACAAACACCTGCCATACCTTTGTGGCCTCACTGGTCGGGTAGTCTGCTGGCTCCCGAGGCCTTGGGGTGAGTTCAGTTATGAAATCGGCCAAGGCCTGTGCTTTTATCGACGATCAAAGTTTGAATTGAATGTCAAATTCTCCAAGCTCAATAGCCCACTTTAATAACCTTCCAGATACGTCGGGCTTTTGTAGTATGTGCCTTAACGGTTGGTTAGTGAGCACAATAAAGTAAGATTGGAAATACTGTCGCAACTTCCGCGCCGCCATTACTAATACAAGAGTTAGTTGTTCGACTAATGTATACCTAGTCTCCACATCAAGTAATACTTTGCTAACATAGTAGATTGACCGTCGAGCTTTGTTCACCTCTCTCACCAACACCCTACTTACTGCGTTCTGAGAGACTGCTAAGTATAGAAATAGAGTATCCCCAGATTCGGGCTTCGTCAGAACTGGTAGGATTGCCAACGTGTGCTTTAATTCTCGGAACGCCTTCTCACAGTCTTCGGTCCATTCAAAGTCATGACATCCTCTTACGGTATTGAAAAAAGGAGAGCACCTATCCAATGCTCGGGACATGAACCTATTCAATGCTGTGACGCGCTCTGTCAAACGACATGAGTTGGAGATTAATAGTGTAATTTTCCCTTTTTATATCGGCCATCACGAGTCAAGCACGTGACAAAAAGACCGGGGTCGAACCGTCGGCATTTAAACATGGGCATTAATATTAACGCCACGAGATGCCCAAAAAGCTCCCAACTTTTTCAGAGTTTAATGCTTTGCCAAATTTCTACGCCTTTCATCAATTCCGGTTCAAGAAAATGTTCCAGTTACACTCCTTAGTCTCCTCTTCAATTCACTCGTCTTCCCACACATCACTTGCCAATGAGACTTGGCCCACTTTGCGCCGTCAATTCGTTTTCCCGGCATTCCCACGGCGGCATCTCCGGCTGCCGTGTGAAAGGTCGAGCTTCACTCCGGTCAGAAGCTGCAGTGCTGTTGCATTTGATTTCAAGGGCGGCAAAGGGTAATTTTTCTTGTCAGTGTTATCAAATTCGTTTTTTTTATTATTATTCTATGTTGTGGATATATGATTTTGTCTTGATTTCAATTTATGAAGTGGGAATTGTATCATGGGTTTTTTTATTTTGACATTTTTGAGTGTCATAGTTGATTGCTGCGAGTTGTCGTATTATTTTCCTTAATTTGATCAGCTTTATACTATTTTACATTTTTTTATATTATTTATGCTGTTTGTCAGAATGGATGAATTCCACGAAGTTGAACTTAAAGTCCGGGACTATGAATTGGATCAATATGGTGTTGTAAATAATGCTGTCTATGCAAGTTATTGCCAACATGGTGAGAACTGCTTAAACAAATATCTTTACACGATTCGACATAAACAATCTGTAAAATGTTAGCACATATTTTGCCCATGTTTGATGGCCATTATTTGACCAAAACAATCTTTTGAATGGTGATTTTTAGGAGAACGTTTAGTTAAAAAATAGGGAAAAGTTTTAGGTTTACATGCAGAATATTTTGTTGTATAAATGCATGGTTAAAAATAAGTAGGTAGAAAAAAGAGTTTTTAAATAATGATTGTTAAACAAGGGCTTTATATGTTGGCGATTCCTGTTGGCAATAGATAACATGCACGTTCTTGTGTAATCAGCATCATCTGCCTCAGACTCTGCTTGCATAAGAACTACTTCAATCTTAATAATATCTACACAAAAACTTGAGAGTTTGCGAATACTAAATGCTAGCACTCCTCTCTATGTAATACTGTTGCTCATAGTGTATGTGTGTTTCAGAAAAAATATAACAAAACATACCGAAATATTTCGGTTTTCACACAGAAGTTGATAGGCAACAATGTAAGTATGCATGAGTTGGTGGAACCACTCCATCTAATGCCAATTGGCCTTTGAATGACATGTTTTGACACCAAAAAAAATGGCTGAATTGTCCTGTTTATTAGTAAACAAGTATTAACACGAACTTTGACAATGGGGTTCGACGATTGAATAGGCTTCACTATTTTGCATAATTCAAACTTCACGGTGAATTTTTTGTGCTTCCATTGAGGGGATTCAACTTGGTCGTATTGAAAGCTTGAAATATTCCAAGATGTCCTAGCTGATACGAGTCAAAAAGTATCAGAGAGTATGTCGTCTTGCAAAAAGTTTCACAAATGACCTAGATGATCCTAGTTCTAATTGTGACCTTGTCAAGATTCATTCCCCTTAAAAAAGGTATATTTATTTGATAGCAAAGAGGAAGAGTTAGATACCAATGAATATGTATGGAATAAAAATAAGAACCCTGTTTAGGTGAACATCAAGCCTAACCAATTTAGTATGCCTCTTATCTGTGACCTAGACATGGCAAAGATCTAGATCCAAAACCTTTTCATTTGTCCTTTCCACATCAATGGTTGATTTAGATTAAGATGTTCATTTATCACTGCAAATCGACAGTTGATGACTATTTGGCTGTAAGTGATTTTTTTTTTTTTTTTTTTTTTTTTATTTTTGGGAAGAATTCACCAGTGCCTACATGTAGTTGTTGGGACAAGTAGTTACTATAGAGAACATGGTGAACTGATTCTCATTCCCATCATTTTCTCCTATTGATGGACATCTTTTGCTCGAATCAATGTGTGTAGAAGAAAATTATGAAATTTTGTAAATGTTTCTTATGGTCAACAGATGGTAAGGCCAAGCAATGTGCTCCCCAGGTGATGATAGGTCAAGCCTTGATGAATACTTTAGGTTGGCTTCAGATTAGGCTTTAAGGAAAGATAAATCGAAATTCCCTTGAAATGTGGCCCTAAGCTTGAACTTGCAGAGCTTTAATAGAGGTTTGTGAGAAACACGAATGGCTTACAACCAGGGAATGGTAGGATTTGTCATTTTAGTTGAATGATTTGCATCACAATCACAATTTTTTATAACATTTGATTAAAATAATTACATTTAAACTATCGTTTTCGTTTCTTTCAGTTAGGTTTGACTTCTTATTTAATAATTGAACAGGTCGTCATGAACTTCTGGAAAGAATTGGTGTAAATGCTGATGCAATTGCCCGTACTGGTAATGCATTAGCGCTGTCAGAATTGTCGCTAAAATTCCTTGCACCTTTAAGGGTATGATGTTTAAGATCCAAGCATCGAACTCTTTCTCAGGCTATGGACTAGTTCTTGTTTCTTATATGTTTCCGAATTTCAGGCTCCCAGAACACTGAAAACATAGAGTATAAGGATGCTAATAACTTTGACTTGCTTACATAGAAGATGCTTTTACTGATTTGAACAAATGCACTTCTATATTCCATCAATAGAAGGAAAATAATTTTACATATCTTGGTATTTAACAGAGTGAAGTACAAGACATGACTATTCTTTACATTGTTGTTATTCCTGTCCATATTTTTCATTGCTTAATGTTAGATTTTGCTGCCCTTCTCGTTATTTTCCTGTGTTTATAGAGCGGAGATAGGTTTCTCGTGAAGGTGAGGGTGTCCGACTCTTCTGCTGCTCGGTTATTCTTTGAACACTTGATCGTCAAGCTACCTAACCAAGAGGTCTCGTACATTCTTACTGTTATCTTGTAGTGTAATTCAATAGTAACGAAAAAATTAGTAAGGAAGAATTGGAAGGGCAATTGCTAATACTCTTTGTGTCTACAGCCGATTTTGGAGGCAAGAGGCACGGCAGTTTGGCTTGATAAAAACTATCGTCCAGTTCGTATCCCTTCAGAGGTGAGATCTAAATTTGTCCAGTTCCTGCGGCGTGGTGATGCCAAGTGATGCTACTGTCTGCAAATTCGTTATGTGTTAAGGCTGAAACTATATGGTTACCCCTTGTAGCCCACTGCTTGACACCCGGGAGTTTCTTTGTTCTTTCTTCATTCTTAATTTATGTCAAGAAAGAGGAAAATAATAAGAAAGAACAAAAAGGACGCAGTGGAAGTTAGATTAACTCGAAAAGTAACTAGTGAAACAATCGTACTCTTTACCTTTTTCTGAAGAAAAACACAATGGTTATAGAAATCGAAAAGTAATGTTTCTTTGCCTATTATATATGATGTTGAAAAGTAATGTTTCTTTGCCTATTATATATGATGAGAGACTTCTAAAGCATTCATGAGTCTGATTTGTGGAAATTATTTTACCTTAAGTTTGTTTTTTCAATCCCATCAGCACCGTTCCCACCCTTTTGTTTACTGCAATTACTCAAAAGGATGCTCAAAAAACACATACATAATGACAATTTTATACAAAGTAGCGTTTGGCTTTACGGAGAATTAAATTTAAGTATTCTGAACTTTACAGAATTGACAAAAAACTGAGGGAATCCACCTCACATGGTCCTTGAGTCCTATCGGGACATTTTCCGTCTGTGAGATTGAAGTACTTGTCTTCCCCGACTCTTGTAACAGGTAGTCGTGCCAATCAAGCCAGGCCGGGGGAAGAGATGCTTGGGATGGTCTGTTTATGGGTCTAGGCAGGGTTAGCTTTTGTATCTGGTCACTGGCTTTTCATGAGCACTTCGCTAGGCCTGCTTTGACACCACTAAAAACGTAAATATCTGAAGCATCAATTTCAGCACGTATCGGCAAGTTTAACAAGAACATACAAAGAAAGTCAATCCCACGGTAGACAATGGCAGTCATTGTGAAAGAGCTGTTTCTTGCTACACCTGCATCAACTTCTTCTTTTCCCATTTAGCATGATCAGTATTCACAGGCACTGCTAACTATACTCAGTCCGATTTTGCTGCTAGAAAAAACCAACGTGAGACAATTTTAATTTTAAAAAACGAGACATTCTGATAGTTTATACCTTTGAAGGAAGTTGAATTCGACTAGTAGCAGCCATCAACAGATTAGCTGTATTATTTGGTCTCGTCCCGATGGAACGAGGCTAAATCGCCCATTTTTTTGTTTCCATACATTCCTTCTGGAGAAGAATTCAGCCAGGATTGAGTGTCCATTTGCATCAACCAATTCGACTGCTTCGCCTAAGGTAAAACAAGTGGTTGGTAATAATCAGATTTGTACCGGGGACAAGATTCAAAATCGAAACGCAAGCCACAAAAAAATTTAGACGTATGTCTGAATCCACATATCATATATGAATAAATCCATGGTAAGAATGAACACATTTATGGACATGCAAGCACTTTAAATCACTGTAAAATTGTTACGCGGTTCAGATTGTAAGATACAGCTAAATATGCTAAAGACACAGAACCAATGCCATTCCCCACTGATTTCCCGCTAAAAACCATGACAATCATCAAAGTACAGGAGAGCTTTCTGTACAGTAAAATGGTTATATGGATTTTAAATGCCTGACATTTAGAAAGCATGATTTTAAATCGAAGTCTCATCAACATGGAAACCTTGACTGCAAATGGATTACCTGACATGATTTTGCAGCATAAACGGTGAGTTCAATGCTAGAAGTGTTCTCCACTAAGTAATAATTAAGGTGGGAATATTTGCAATCTTGTGCCAATCTTCTCCTCCGTTCTTCTCACACCTTGGTGATAGCAGAGGACAGTTCGAAATTTCTAGTGTGGATAACGTGGCTGGCAAACCACTATCTGGCAAAGCTTTCAGCTTCTTGCACTGAAGAATCATAAGAGTCTCGAGCGACGTGAGAACTTGTAGTGTCTCAGATAGGGATTCGAGGTCTGGTAAGTCTATAAGTCGAAGTTCAGTAATAGAGTGAGGGAGAAGATAAACAGTCGAGAATGAAACAAATCCAGGAAATCCACCAAGGGCAAAAAAATTGAGGGATTTCAGTTTGTGCAGATTCCACCCATCCAGAGAACTGATACTTCCACACTCGGTAATTGAAAGTAATCTTAAACTGGCAGGGAATCCTTGCTTCGTTATGGATACGAGGTTAGGACAAAAACTTACTGCTAGTTCTTTTAGATTTGTGAGGTTGTAGATTCCATCAGGAAGCGACTTGAGATTTTCACACTCCTTAATTTCAACATTTCTTAAACTGAGGCTGCGCCATGCACCTGAAGGAAAGTATTCCAGAATTGGACAACCAGATACTTGCAATTGCTCGAGATTCCTGAGGCTAGGAAGATTCGCAGGCAGGGAACCAATATTGCAATTGCCGATCTGAAGCCGCCTGAGAGTCATGGGTAACTGGCCGGCTGGAAATGACTCAAGAGCGGGACAAATGTCCACCTCAAAATACTCAAGTTTTGTGTTCTCGCTCATTATCCCATGTGGTAACAGTTTAAGCTTTTTACAGTTGTTGATCTTAATATGAATGAGAGTTGTTGGGAACTCACCTTGCTCAAGGAACGATTCAAGAGAAGAACACCTTCCAATTTCTAAATATTCAAGAGCGCTATTGTTACCAACGAGTTCCATTGGAATAGTCGTTAGAGCATCACATCCTCGAATCACGAGACGTTTGAGTGTACCTGGCAGAGCCCTATGTGGAAATGATTTGAGCATTTTACATTCTTCGACTCTGAACTCCGTCAGAGACTTGAGATTGCATAGATCAGATGGCAGCTGTTTCAAGTTATGGCAATGCCTCAAATCCAAGTATTCAAGTATAGGTGGCAACTTCTTTCCCTCGGGCAAATCAGTGAGTTTGGGACATTGAAGAATTGTCAAACGTTTAAGAGACATAAGCTGCACCAATCCATTCTGCCAATTTGTCAAAACCTCAAGATCCTCACAATGAAAAATCTTTAACTCTTCTAGTTTAGAAGATTGCTGTATGAACCCCCGTGTTAAGAATGTAAATTTTGAAATATTCTGAATTTCCAATGATCTCAATGAATGTAGTTCAACAAGACATTCAAGTAACTTCGCATCACAATCCATCAAGACCAAATTCCGCAGGTGTGAAAGCATTGAAAGTCCAGCCAGTTTATTACACCCATCTATGTGTAGTACTTCCAATGAAGGGAGGGATGTAGGTAGTTCATTTAAATTAGGACAACCTACAAGGATAAGCACTCGAAGATTAAGGAAGTTTATGGCTTCTGAGTATTCAGGTGATGAACCAGAGACACCTTCGGGAATAGGAGGAGGTTTTGAGAAAGTGGATAATTCTTCACAAGACTTGACAACCAATTTTTGCAAGGAAGGAAAAATGAAGGAGAATCCTTTTAACTTTGGGCACTTAATTACAGTAAGCTCACGGAGTTTAGCAAATCCTTCAGCTTCACGTTCAAAAGATAACCATTCTTTCCACTCTTTCAGGTTCTCAAACTTTAGGGTCTCAAGTGATGGAAAATAATCATCACCAAAAATCTCAAAGCCAACAACCTCTAAACTATCCATTCCTTTAATGATTAGGTCTTTGAGTGAAGGTAGTTGACCAACTGATGGCAAGGCCTTGCACCTTTTACAACCATAGAGATGGATGCTGGTCATTTTCTTGAATGAAGGATCGCTGAACCAACCTGGAAATTTTTTCCCACCATAATCTTTTATTACGAGTTTTTTCAAGTTTTTATGAGGTTCTAGAGCGTCAAGTACTTCTTCTTCCATAGTTTCTATTCGGCTATCATCAAATCTACTAGTCCATTCTAAAGTTAACTCTTGAAGGTGCTCTTTGACTTCCAATTTGGCCTCAATTGCTTCATTAATTTTACTTCTCTGCAATCCTGAAATGGAAAGTGACCCTTTTAGATGTATCAAGTCCTTGAACTCTCCAATACTTGACTCAGTCCCTTCACCGACAATAAAATAAGAAAGTGTTTGAAGGTATATCAATCTCCCAACACTTGAAGGCATCTTTGTCAAGCAACTGTGATCAATAATGAGATGCCGCAAGTTCAAAAGGTTCTTCATATCTTTCGGTAGCTTAGCAAGATCACGGCAACCAAGTAGTAGCAACGTCTGCAAATTATAGAGATTGCAAACGGCTTCGGGTAACTCTTTAATGGAAGTGTAAGAAAGATCAAGATACCGCAAATGCCTTAAGTTTCCAATAGTATCAGGCAACTCATCAATTTCATAACCCCTCAAAGATAAGACGCGCAAAAATCTCAATTCCTGCAACAATTCTTCAAGTACCTTACGTGATATGCCGTGCATGTTGAAACCAAGTGGCTGATCTAATGGCAGGAAGGTGCGTAGACACTTGGCATTGCTAATTGATTTGAGCTTGAAAAACGTAACATCAGAGCCTCTGATAAATGAAAAATGACGCACCTTAATGGGTACATTGTATTGCTTAATGACCTCATTGCGATCCTCAAGTCCAAGGCATATTTTGCCAAAGACGTATTGTGCCAGATCATGGATAAGATCGTGCATCACGAATCTGGATCCATCATTACTACATTGTTGGAAAAATGACCTTGATAACAGGCCATTAAAGTAATTTCGGCCCACATCTTCAATCATTTGATTTCCTTCTGGCTCCTGCACAAAACCCTCAGCCATCCATAAGAAGACTAGTTTTTCCATCTCAAATTCATGATCCTTCGGGAACATTGAGCAATAAGCAAAACACTTCTTCAGAGGTGCGGGGAGGTAATGGTAGCTTAATCTTAGTGCTGGAAGAACGTCTGTATTAAGGTTATCCCACATATTGCTGTATAGGATATCATTCCAATGACCCTCATCCAGCTTAGAGCGTAAGAGGCCCCCAAGTGCCCTTGCTGCCAAAGGCAAGCCTTTGCACTTCTTGGCAATTTCTTTCCCAGTTTTTTTAAGTCCTGGATGTGCATGTGAATTTTTATTCGGAAAGGCAACATTTTCTAACAGAGACAAGGAATCATCTTCAGACAACTCCCTCAAATGATAAAATGGTACAGTACCCATCATTGATGCCACATTTTCATTGCGTGACGTAACTATAACACAACTTCCAGGTGCTCCAACTCCGAAAGGAACCTGCAGGATATCCCACAACCAAGGTTTTTCATTCCATACATCATCCAAAACAAGTAAAAATTTCTTCCCCTCCAATTTCTCCACCAATTTTTCTTGAAGCAATTCCATATTGTTTAAATCACAGGTATTCTTAGTAACTGACTCAACCAGTGTTTTTGTTATTTTCATCACATCAAATTCATCAGACACACATGCCCAAGCTTTCAGATTAAAAAGCCTTCTGGTTTTTTCGTGGTTGAATACAATTCGTGCGAGTGTTGTCTTGCCAATGCCACCCATTCCAACAATTGGAATGACATGAAACCTGTCATCAGTACTTTCTTCGTGAGTAAGCAGCTCAAGTATCTTCTCCTCATCATTCTTCCTACCATAAACATAATCAAATCGGTTTACCAAAGGAGTTGTTGGCGGTCTATCATAGATCACCAACTTTCCTCCAACATCCTCTCGCAAATTAAGAACGTCTTTTTGCTTCACAATAGCATCTAATCTTCCAATCATGCTCTTCAGTTTTGACTCCACGCTAACAGCCAATGGATTTAAAGTATCTATTGTATCAGATAATTTGAAATCTATGGACTCTTTAGTTGAATCACTAAGATGTAAAGCATTGTAGATGCTGTTTCGTACTTGATTCATGCCGTTCTTTGATTCAATGGCATCAACGGCAATCTCTTCCAATAGGTCCTCAGCATCATAAACAGAAACGTTGACCTCATCAAGCCAATCCTTGACATTTTCATCATCTACCTGCTTCTCTTCGGCGTGATTGAGAACAGCGTTGATAGTCAGCAGCCGCATCTTTAAATCTCTTAGAAGCTGGGCATCGAGTTTCCATTTTACGATGAAATCAAGAACATCTTCAGTGCCCAGCTTATTCAACAGCCAGCTTATTGAAGCATTCGTAAGTGCTTGTCCCACAGCCACAGGCATGGTGTCAATAATTGTTTCCAATCCAATCCAGAGAAATTAATATAGAAAACAAACCCCGATTGTACACAATATCCTGAGTATCAAATTTCTAGGGTGTTAATCAATCAAAATTGGAAAATATTTATCAAAACAAAGAATTGAACATGTACAAACCTCAAGAAAATGCAAACAGTTGGATGTAAGTACTAGAATGAAGAGTAAAACTTTCCTTCCATGGATGTTTATTTTGATCCAAAAAAAGGGAAAAAAACCGATAGCTTTGTCAAACCGATTGCTGATTAATCTAATTATGTTCTCTAAGAAGACTTCAACATATACAATAAACAATGACCTACAACCGCGTTCAACTGACACCCAATTGCTAATATTTTTATAATGTTGAATTTAGGCGGATTAAAATCAGATTTTAATCTAATTGCTATTAGTGCTAACACCTACTTGTTTCCATTGTAGTCAAATCCACTTTTGGAGGCACTTGACAATCCAAAAACTGTTAGATATGGTACTTCAAGGTATTGTCTATGGTTTTTTTATATCAGAAATTCTTTATGTTATCGAGGAAATGCAATCCGTTTATGTTCTCTTGTAAAGCAAAAAGCTATTAAGTTTCACTGTTTTAGCTTATTATTTGACATTTTTTAAATTACAATCTATCATCTTTATCAAAATTTGTTGTCTTTCCTCCATTATATTTGTGCTGCTTCATTAGGTTTTTGTATGAACATTTTAATTATTTGTGTGCTTAATCTGTGTGTAGTTTGAACCTTGTAAGTGCAAGTGTATAGTATATAGCAGTTTAGATTGGCATATCCCATGCACATTATCTGTTGAAAAATTCTAACATATTTGGGATCACACGTAACATATTAAAATGTGTGGTGCTATTATTTAAAGTATATTATTTAAACAAATGAAAGATAATGAATGGTCATTATCTTATGAATATATGGGGTCATGGTACCCAATTTGTTATGTTCTTTGAGATTCTCTACATCCTCATCACTAGATATTAGAAATTGAAGCGAAGATCACAATCAGTTTGGAAGATCGTGATCTATTTAGGCTAACAATTAAATTATCATGAATTCAGGTATATTTTATGTTTCTGTTAATTTTTCAGATTTCAATATGGAGTATAAATCTAGGGATTTTTATATGAAAAAAGGTTTTGAATAAAGTCTATGGACTGATTATTCATTTTCGATTTTCTATCAAGTGGTATCAGAGCACTCCATAATTGAAATCTTGAGAAATTGAATTTTTTTAAATTCTGAAATTTTATGAGTTATATGATTTTCATGTTATATTATGAATTTCTAATATATTATGTTAAGGATCTAGAATTATAGCATGTTATTATGGATTTGAGCATGTTATAATATGATTTTTTGAAATTATTATATGGATATAGCATGAAATTATAAGGATCTATGATTTTCTTCCAAAAATTCGGATCTTGAGATAAATTATGAATATAGATCTTATGAAATAAAAATTTCAATTATATATATATATATATTCAGCCTTGATGCTGCTGTAACAGCAGCACACGACGCTGCTATTTCAGCAGCGCTGACTACTGATGGCCGGAGGAAGGGGTGTCAACCCCCCGGTCATTGCCGGCCCTTGGTGGCGCCGGGTGAAAGGGGAGAAGAAGGGCTTTTCCCATTAAAGTTTTTTCAGTTATGGAATTTTGGAGGCCGGGATATGGGCTACAAATTAAAGATTCTAAAGCCCATGCTTACAATTTAAAACTATGGTTAAGTTTTATAAATCAGTCCCTAAAATTTAAAGTTAATTCTAATTGGGCCTTAAGGTTATGGATTTTAATAATTCAGCCCTTCAAGTTCTGAAATTAATTAATTTGGGTCATTTCAGTTCTAAATTTAATAATTAAGACCCTGAATGTTCATAATTGGTTTAGTTTGGCCCCTAAAGTTTCGCATAATTGATTTAATGACTTCTAAACTTTCCAATAATTAATTATTAACCCCTAAAGTTTTGAATAATTAATTTTTGGGTTTCTAAAATCTTCAGTAATTAATTATTGACCCATAAAGTTTTGAATTAATTAATTTCGACCCCTAAAGTATTGAATTATTAACCCTTAGGCCTTTAAAGTTTCAAGATAAATAAAATTAAGTATTCTGATTATCAAATTATGGTATAAAGGACTCAATTGAGTATATAATATTCAAAAGTGAATTGATTGAAGCAATATGTTGCCAAAGCAATCTCTCTTGTGAACATTAATTAACTTAAAATATTAGAATGAATTCGTGTGTATGCTTGTTCAAGTGGATATTAGTCGACCCAAATGAAGATTAATATTTAGCCGAATTTGAGACACACATGTGGTGGTAAATATGTGACAATTATAAGGTTTCTATGTGAGTAATAAATCAATTCAAAGATGAGTTTATTATTTAACAGGAGTTATTGTCGATGTTTGATCACTACACCAAAGAGTACCAATTACAATTAATATTACTGTCCAAATATTTGATATTAATGATGTGCTAGGTATCTTGAGATAGGACTTACCATGATTTGAATTTATTGATTATTGAATCTTAATGTTAATATGAGCATAATTCTTCCATTTTCTCTCTACAGCTGGTTCATCTGCTACTACAATATCTGCTAATATTAACTATATTCCTAAACTCAATGGGACAAACTTCAAGGATTGGAAAGAGAACGTATTAATTGTTCTCGACTGCATGGATCTAGACCTTGCACTCCGGATTGAGCAACCCACTCCTCTGATGGATGAAAGTTCATCTAATGAAAAGAGGAACTTTGAGAAGTGGAAACGCTCAAATCGCATGAGTTTGATGATCATTAAGTGCGGCATTCTGGAAGCCTTTCAAGGCGCAATATCTGAAGAAGTGACTAATGCCAAATATTTTCTTGCTGAAATTGAAAAGCGTTATGCGAAAAACGATAAGACTGAAACAAGCACACTTTTGCAAAGCTTGATTTCAATGAAGTATAAAGGCAAAGGAAACATAAGGGAGTACATCATGGAGATGTCTCACATTGCTTCTAAACTTAAGGCACTAAAGCTCGAACTGTCTGATGACTTGCTCGTACATCTGGTATTGATATCGCTTCCTGCATAGTTCAGTCAATTTAAGGTCAGTTATAATTGCCAGAAGGAGAAAAGGTCTCTAAATAAGCTCATTTCATATTGTGTGCAAGAGGAAGAAAGGTTGAAGCAAGATAGAACTGAAAATGTTCATTTGGCAAGCACTTCTAAAGATAAGGGCAAGAAAAGAAAAAAGGAATATCAAGCTGCTTCTAAGGGTTCAGCACAAAAGAAACAGAAGAGGACAACAAAGAGGCAAGTTTCTTTTTGCAAAAATACTGGACATATGAAGAAGAATTGTACCAAATATCTCGCCGGTGTGCAAATAAATGTACAAATTTTACTTTTGTCTGTTATGAGGTTAATTTAGCTTCAGTACCTAAAATACGTGGTGGTTAGATTCTAGTGCTACTACTCACATAAGTATTTCTATGCAGGGATACCTGAGCTACCAAAGTCAAATGATGGTGAAAGATACATCTATATTGGTGATGGAAAGTCGGTGAAAGTTGATGTAATAGACATTTTTAGGTTATTGTTGGGAACCGGATATTATTTGAATTTGGTTTCCGTTTCTCCATTGGACAAATTCGGTTATTATTGTTCATTTGGAAACAATCAGTTTAGTCTTTCTTTAAATTCCAAATATTATTGGTACTGATTTATTATCTGCATATAATAACATATATTTGTTTGATACTGTTGCATCATATAATGAAAACCTGCATGTGGAAACACGTGGTACTAAAAGCAAATTAAATAAATAAAATTCAGCAAAATTATGGCACAAGCGCTTAGGTCACATCTTTAAATCTAGAGTTGAACGGCTTGTGTCAGATAATATTTTAGATTCCCTTGGTTTCACAGATTTTGATGTATGTATTGAATGTATCAAGGGGAAATAGACCAAAACAAAAGGATTAGGTGCTAACAGAACTTCGGATGTCTTAGAATTGATATGTACAGATGTTTGTGGACCATGCCCTACGGCTTCTTGGAATGGTCAACAATATTTTATATCATTCATAAACGATTACTCACGTTATGAGTACATATATCTTATTTATGAAAAGTCTGAGTCACTGGACATGTTCAAGGTGTTTAAAACTGAGGTTGAGAATAAACTCAATAAAAGGATAAAAAGTGTTAGGTCTGACCGTGGTGGTGAGTACTATTGCAGAAATAACGGTTCAGGTGAACAATGTCCAGGGCCGTTTGCTAAATACCTAGAGGAATGTGGAATCATCCCACAATACACCATGTCAGGGTTGCCCATTCATGCTAGGCAACCCTGGCATAGTGTAACTAAAAGACGAAACAGAACTCTTAAGGATATGGTAAGGAGTATGATTAGTCATTCTACCTTACCAAAATACTGCAGCTTATATTCTAAGCAGAGTACCAACTAAGGTTGCTGTCAAAACACCTTATGAGCTTTGGACAGGCAGAAAGCCTAGTCTAAAACATTTTCATATTTGGGGATGTCCAGCTGAGGCCAGGCCTTATAGGCCACATAAAAAGAATTTAGACTCCAAAACTATAAGCAGCTACTTTATTGGTTATTCTGAACTATCAATGGGCTATAAATTTTATGATCCCACAACTAAGTCAATTTTTGATACGGGAACTACAACATTTTTTGAGGATGTTAAGTTTGGGGGGAGAAATAAGGTTAAAGACATTGTCTTTGAGGAAGAAGTTGAGGATACTATTACTTTTGACAATGTACAAGTTCCTATACATGTCATTGATCAAGAAGTATATTTAGAATCTCAACAAGACAATGTTGAAGAACCTCCCATACAAAATGAGGTAATTATTCCACATGTTCAAACTCAACAACCTCAAGAACCAATACCTTTAAGGAGATCCACTAGAGAAAGGAAAAATGTTATTTCGGATGATTTTATAGTATTTCTCCATGAACATGAGGAAAATAATGGATTAATGGAAGATGATCCAATCAACTTCCGTCAGGCCATGCAGGGTTCAAACTCTCAAAAGTAGATTGATACCATAAATGATGAGCATAAGTCTATGCAAGACAATAAAGTTTGGGATCTTGTCCCGTTACCAGAAGGTGCGAAACACATTGGTTGCAAATGGATATTTAAAACCAAGAGAGATTCGAATGGTAATATGGAAAGATATAAGGCTCGTCTTGTAACTAAAAGCTTTACCCAAAAGGAATGTCTTGACTACAAAGAGACTTTCCCTCCAGTTTCAAGGAAAGACTCTTTCAAAACAATTATGGCACTTGTTGCACACTTTAACCTTGAGCTACATCAAATGGATGTTAAGACAGAGTTTCTCAATGATGACATTGATGAAACGATCTATATGGTGCAACCATAAAACTTTGTGTTAGAAGACCCAAATAATATGATTTTCAAATTAAAGAAATCCATTTATGGGCTCAAGCAAACTTCACGTCAATGGTACCACAAATTTCATCAAATAATTATCTCATGTGGTTTCAAGATGAATGTTGTTGATGATTGTGTGTATCACAAGTTCAATGAGGGTAAGCATATTTTCCTGGTTTTGTATGTTGATGACATACTGCTTGCCACTAATGATATAGGCATGTTGCAGGAAACCAAAAGATTTCTATCAAGGAACTTTGAGATGAAAGGTCTTCGTGACGCCTCTTTTGTATTAGGGATTCAGATATATCGAGATCGCTCTCGAGGTATTTTTGGATTATCACAAAAGGGCTATCGATAAAGTACTTAAGAGGTTTGGCATGTAGTCGTAAATCAGGCGACACCCATGTCACTAAAGGAGACAAATTTAGTCTCAAACAATGCCCACAAAATGACCTTGAAGTTAAGGAAATGCAGAAGATTCCCTATGCATCAGCTGTTGGAAGTCTTATGTATGATCAAGTTTGTACACGTCCAGACATAATATTCATTGTTAGAATGCTGGGCAGATATTTGATTAACCGTGGAATGGATCAATGGATAGCAGCCAAAAAGGTTATGAGATATTTGAAGAAAACGAAGGATTACATGCTTACCTATATCAGATCGGATCAATTAGAGATCATAGGGTACTCCGATTCTGATTTTGTTGGATGCCAAGACAGTAGGAGATCCACATCAGGCTATTTATCTGTTAGCTGGAGGAGCTATTCCTGGAGGAGTGGCAAGCAGACACACATAGCTTTTTCTACCATGGCAGTAGAATTTGTAACATGCTATGAGGCATCTAATCATGGAATATGGCCGCAAAATTTTGTCACTAGGCTGCGTATTCTGAATGGCATAGAAAGACCATTAAAGTTATATTGTGACAATAACTCAGCAGTTCTATACTCCAATAACAACATGAGATCATTTAAGTCAAAACACATTGACATCAAGTTCCTGGTTGTGAAGGAAAGAATACAGAGTTGACAGATTTTTATAGAGTATATTGGGACAAACTCCATGATTGCGGATCCGCTTACTAAGGGATTGGCACCCAATGTCTTTCATGAGCACATTGCTCGTATGTGTGTTGTATATCACGAGAATATCAAGTTTTAGTGAGAGTTTGTATTTTCATTGCTTTATGTTTTGGACACATTTGTGTATTTGGATATTATTTTGTACAGAAATAAAGTATTCAGTTCATTACACTCTATTATTATGTTCAGTACTGATCTCACTTAAGAAATAAGGTTGGACCAGTTGGTAATAGACATGTTTGGATCACATAACATGTAATTTCCATACTACACTTTCATGATTGATCTATGTCATTTAGTTGTATGGGTGTATGTGACCATTGATGGATTTAATCACGTTAAATGTAACGAAAATCGCTTTGATCTTATATCAATATGGTTGATGGACGAGATTGTTTGAAATACCCATAATAATAATAATAATAATAATAGCAAAATTTTGAGCTCATAAGGTTGTACACATTTGAAAGGCGTGTAGTATGACCCAGTGGGAAATTGTTGGAAAATTCTAACATATTTAGGGTCACGCGTAACATATTAAAATGTGTGATGCTATTATTTAAAGTATATTAGTCATTAGAGTGATCCACTAAAGATAAATTTTAACTAATAGGTATTAGGTTTCATGGAATTAAAGTATAGAGACCGGAAGTTTGTTTTAGATTGTTGAGGGGTCGATTTAAAACAAATGAAAGATAATGAATGGTCATTATCTTATGAATATATGAGGTCATGATCTCCAATTTGTTATGTTCTTTGAGATTCTCTATATCCTCATCATTATAGATTAGAAATTGAAGCGAAGATCACAATCAAGTTGGAAGATCATGATCCATTTAGGCTAACAATCAAATTATTGTTAATTTTTTAGATTTGAATATGGAGTATGGATATAAGAATTTTTATATGAGAAAAGGTTTTGAATAAAGTATATAGATTGATTATTCATTTTCGATTTTCTATCATTATCAGCTTCTTGTGGTGCAAGGGATTGCGCTGAAATCCAAATTTTATTCTTTTTTGTCTAATCTGTTCTTGCTGCTGCTGTAGCATATTAGTACTTCGACCAATTTAATTGAAGCACTAAACATCTAACTGTTGATGCAGGACACATGTCAGCAGCTCCTATCGTCAACCTCCATTTTTATTATAAGTATATCTCCTTCCATATTACTTCTGGTAAAATGGTGCAAACCTTATTCTTAAGTTTCAATGTTGTTTAATTTATTCTCCATTTCTATCTTCTAGCAATAACTAATGTATTTCTGTAACTTCTCAGCCTCATGCAGTACTACTAAATGTTGGTCAAATAAATGCACCAACAGTAAGTTTCTTCAAACTCAAAAGGTTGGTGTTAGCATGTAATTTTATTTTGCAAATAGAAATTTGGAAGGTGGATTTCTTTCCTTAATCCCAAACATGAAAGGGAAAATATTTCTGAAGCTCAATTAAATGTCTTGGGATGTCAAACATTTTTGCAGTCTGGCAATATACCTTGGAATTTTGTCGAGTAAACTTAGCAGTCTGCTTTCACATGCACAAATTATTTAGTATGTTGAGACTAAGTTATTCAAATTGTTGTATGTGGTTGAATTTATCATATTTTTTTCTGATTCTGACCAACGTAGACACATTGTTAATTAAGGGCCCCATTTTGCATTTTTTTAATTTCTTGTTCGATTTAATGAGATGATTTATGCTTGTTGAAAATGCTGGAGCATTTGAGGACTTTTATAAAAGAGAATGGAGATTCAGTAGGGAAAAGTTGACGGGTTTAGTTGAGAGTTTGTGTGAGGAAAAGAGGGAAATGAAGGAGAGGGGAAGAAGGGAAAGGTTTTTTTTAGAGCTCAGCTGGGTTTATTTTGGTCGGTACAATTTTATTGGATGAGATATTCAGAAGGCTTGAGATTCGGGAAATGGAGGTATATGGGTATGCATTAGGGGAGGGTGTAATTACAGAGATGTTAGGTGGGTTTTTAAAGGATTTGATTTGAATGCAATGCTCGGCGGAGGTTGGTCGTTAGGCTAGCAAGTAGCATCGACATTTAATAATAAGAAAAGGATGAAGGCTGCTACTATATGTGCAGGCACTGTTCTTAACATTTTAATGTGTAGATCTGGTGCCATTGATCTTATTTGCATTCATTGATCAGTCTCACCACATACTCCGCGAGTTGAAATTGAAGTATATCATGAATTATATTTTTTAATATGTAAAAATTCTTGAAGTTCTTATGGAAGCCTGAACCTTTTTCTTGGTATTACTTTTTCCATAGAGTGAAATCCGAATGCAACAAATTTGTTTGCAAACACGTCATTTCTTATAATTTCCCAGATTCAGCATTGTCATTTCTTATTTTTTTTTAACATTCTTTTCTTTCTTCTTCCATTCAAGAAATGAAAGGTCTGTGCACCATGTACCTACTTCAAGAAAAAGATCATTTGCTAATGTTTTCCACCATATGTGTGTTCTATTCATCGTGGTAGAATAAGATCACGTTTTCTTTCATTTTAATCTTACTTGAATATTATCCATATGAAAATAAAATCGTACAGTCTTAAAGATAGCAAACAAACTTTTAATGTTTGACAAACAAAGGCTTAATGTTCCTAACCAGCTTACTAATTTACCTTTCTATTTCTCTTTCACAGGTCAAGGTGGTGAACAACCATCTCATATGAAACCTCTTCGTCATGGTTCAAGAAATCCAAAGAATGCAATTAAGCAAGTAGCGAGTGGAAGATGGAGTTTGAACTCATTACATTACAAATACAGATGAATTACAGAAAAAAATCTGGGTTGAATTTTTCTGAATAGATATCTTCCCTTGTTTGTAAACATGTAATAATACTTTATCCTAATTCCTTTCAACTTTCGAACAACAAACATATATTATGAGTATCGTGGTTGTTGGGCTTATTTACCTGCTCTTAAAACATTCTGGTCTTCACATTGATCATATTGTATTGTTAGAAATCACACTGCATGGTAAAGACCATAGATTAATAGAATTAATATCAACTGCATAACTAATCAAGCAATAAGCATTTTTTGTAAAATCATTGATTAAAATAAGCGTTACTCAATTATAGATCACTCATTTCTATCTCATTACATTTATGGTAACTTATAATTTTATCCAAATAAATTCCGAAAGCTTATTTGCCTTTGAAGTCGAAAATTGCCCCCAAAAAATTGCAGAAGAAATAGCCGATAAAGAGTTTGATTGTGCAGTGGTGTCCACATTTGGAAGTACTGTCAAACAAGGTCATCGGATGCATTGTTTCAAAATGTGGGTGGAATTCAGTTATCGAAGCACTAAAGTATAGAAGTACCAATCGCAGGGATGCCAATTGAGGTGGATTTGGGGGGGACTGGCTAGCGCTCCCAGCCCAAGAATCTTTATTGTTAATGATTACATAACCAACTTTAACAAAAAAACGCTACTTGTACAGGGACCTGCTTGATAGGTCTCTTACAGGGTAGACACAATGGCGGGGCCGCACCATTGTTTTAAAAATAAAAATAAAGTGGAAATTACATAATACCAGGGATTTAATGTTTAGAGTTCAAAAATTATGGGCCAAACTTTATTTTTCAAAAATCAAGTGATATATAAAAATCATAACCATAATTTTTCACACTACCCCCTTCTCTCTCTCTCTCCTCCCCTCCCCTCTCTTCGTCGCTCCCCTCCCCCTCCCCCTCCCCCTCCCCCTCCCCATCCCGCTAATGCCGGCAACAGCTTGCTGCCTGCAGCGACGCGACTGCGACTGCGGCGTCGGCCACCTTGTGGTGTGGTCGATTAGTGGTGGTTATTTGTTGTTGGTAGATCTGTGTGGTGGTGGATTGGTGGTTGGCTATTTATGTTTGTTGTTGGTGGCGGCGACGGATATGTTGTTGTTGGGGTTCAGTTTTCATCCGTGTGTTTTGTGGCTGGTTAGTTTGTGTTGGTCTACCTGTGACCTGTGACCAAGTATTGGTGGTAGCAACGGTAGTCTGTGACCAAATGTTTGGTAATATCTGTGATCAATTACTCAATTGTGACCTAAAAATTTAATAATACGAGACTCAAAAATAATTTGTGACCAACTAATTTAAAAATCTGTGACCTCAAAATAATATGTGATAAAAAAATTTGACGATATGTGACCAGTAAATAAATCTGTAACTTATAATTATGAATATGTGACCGTTAATCACAAACTGTGATTTTATTATCTTTATTTAATAAATATTTTTAATTAACTAAATTGATACCCGATTTTTGAATTTTCATACTATTTACCTTACTTTTGAATTGAGGTAAAGAATACACCTTAAATATGAAATTTTCCCAAAAATAAATAAGTGTGGGCCCCACATGTGTGAGGGGCCTGTAAGGGACCTGTACGAGCGGCAATGTTCAATTTTAACTCCCAAACTTGACTATGATCTCAATTAGTATCGAGTTGAGGTGAACGTCGTGACAATTTTTATATCGTTTCTCATGTTTTCTTTAGATTGGTATAGACACAAAAACTCATAAATCAAACTTCAAAAATCACTTGTGAAGCTAGTCCCTTTGATTTTATTAGATGTCACAAGTGCGAGTTAATTTATGAAAATAAAGACAAATATAAAGATATTTGAAGATGACAGAATCTTAGAAAGTAGAATATAAAGATGAGCTCCAAATGAAGATGTTTGATTTTATCTGCCTTTTGATCTTTTCCTCCTTTATGAAACATTTTTATATCCCTTTATTCTCAAGCCACTATATCTTTTCCTCCTTTGTGGTGATTTTTAGAAAAATATGTGATTAAAAAGTAGGAAAAAAATTTGAATTTCTGTATGGAATATTTTATTGTGTAAATGTATAATTGAAAATGAGCATGCAGAAAAAAAAATTAAACAAAATGATTTTCAAAAAGGTAATTGATAACGACCATGCTATGCACCTGTTTGGTACACATTAAAATTTTTATTCTCGTTTTTCTACTCATTTCACATTTTTCAATAAAATAATATTTTCAATAACATCAATAATTTTTCCTCATTTTTTAACCACATATTCTTCAACAATTTATTATTTCAAAATATATTTTTTCCAAAATAACGTGGCTCAAATTCAAACACACCCTATGTGAACAAGTTCGGTGATAAAATTCAAAATAGAGGAACATGTGTCATTTTTTTATTTGACGGTTAAAAAAAAAAAGATGCTATCACCACATCCTGTCAATTTCCCTTTTGAGTAGCTTTATTCGCTTAATAAATCCAACTTTAGCTAGCTGCATGTGTACACGAAGAGTGCACAACGGTACATCAAATGGTGGACCCAATTTTGAAAAAGCTGACGGCTAATCTTAGAATGTAAGTGATCAGAAAAAACAAAAGTTATGCTTTAGTATTAGGCCATGTTTGATAACTAAGATTTTTCTTGAAAGTTGGAAAAAAATTTCATTTTCCACCTTTTGTACCGTTTGATAGCAAATTTTTTACCCGAAAAATGTTTTCCTCCATCTCTCATCACGCAACGGTTTTCTTGGATTTGGTGAAAAAATATTTTCTTATGATTTTGGTGGTAATTGATTTTCCAGCTTTTTTTTTTGACAATTGAAAAAAATTCTAGACATAATGGTAAAAAAATATTTCACTTTTATTGACAATTTACATACAAAACAAAATCAAACGAATGATATTCGGTATGGTAATTTTTTTCAATTTTTTTTTTCAATTGGAACAAATTCTAGACCCAATGGTAAAAAAAATATCACTTTAATGAACAATTTTCATAAAAAACGAAGTCAAACATATACCTAATTTTCAACATTTTTCAGGTGGAAAATTATACCAATCAAACACAATTAATTACAATTTTCAGTAAAACAATTTCTAAACAATTCAATTTCCTATAAAACATTTTCTTTCTACCTATTTTCCACATTTGTAGTCAAATGAACCCTTATTGATGCTAACATATCAAATTAAGCGTGACTAAGTGATGAAAAGACTTTCATATTTTGAAAATATTTTTAGAGGAAGTAATATTGAACTAATTTCCTTTAAAAAAATTTCTAACTAAAAAAAACACTTTCATAAAATTTGTCAAACAAGTCTAATAAAAAAATTTGAATATCAAAAATTGATTTTGACTTTCAAAAGTCACGCTAAACGAGCCCTACTTCAACTTTGCAAAGTGTACAAAAATGTCGTGAAAAGCTTTGTAGACAACCTCTTACGATTATTATGAAGAATTATTGTTTAGACTTATTTAAATTTTACAACATGTTTGATGTAAATTTCTTGATAATAAATTTTATCAAAAGTGATATTTTTAAAGATTATGTAGCTAAAAGTATGAAAAAAAGTTACGGGTCTATATGCAAAAGGATTTTATTAAGATAATGTATGATACAAATTAGTTTTAAAGAATCTGTACCAAACAACAAGGACTAAATATATGCTCCATCGAATATGTGTGTGTGTATCATTTATCCAAACTGGTGTATATACAAACCTTAATGGACATTGAGACTTGTTGTTCATGTTTAGTTGTAATTAAAATTCACAAGTAGATCAAACTCATTTTTATGTTACTTTTTATTTTGTCTAACACATGATTTTTAAGTTATTTTTTATACTAACAAAATTAACGTTTTCAGAGAAAATGGGCTCTTTTGACTGGCTTTTGAAATGTCAAAAATTGTTTCTAATACCAAAATGTTATTGTTGAATATATTTAATTTTTTGAAAATATTTTGTCCGACTAACTTTTAGAGGAATTTGTTCTAATGTATCACAAAACTCTACTACAATAATCGAAAGCAAGAGTAGAAGCCTTGTCAAACAGGCAATAAGTCAAACTTAGCCCATGTTTAGTCATATTCTTATTTTCATTTTTATTCTTTACTCATTTTCAACCACACGTTCTTCAATAAAATAATTTTTTCCATTACATTAATAATTTTTCTTTCTTTTTCAGTCACATATTTACCATCACATAAAAAATGCACTCTCTTCTAAATAATGTCATCAAACACACTCTTAGGAAAAAAAAAAAAAAAACATAGCCAAACATGTGACAAGTGAAGGGAATAATTTATTGAACACGCTTTCCAAAAGTAATACAACAAAGTTGATTATCCTCCATAAATTAATCAACCAAACAAAAAATAATTCAAGAAAATATGAAATATAAGAATTTCATCATTATTCACTTAGATCAGATTAACATCTGTCACGTTAATTATACAAAACAAAGGATAATAAAACTAGTTTTCACACCCAAGAAATTCTTCTCTTTGAATTCTGGAGCTCCTCAGTGCATAAAATTTATTCCCTTTTCATAATCTGAATCCTTCTACCAGAAAGCCAGCAGTCCCAATAAACTGCAGACAAAAAGTAGCAAAGAAAAGCTCCCGGCGCCGGTGCGGGCGGAATTAATGTCAATATGATACAAACTTCCCGGTGGGCCGGTTATGTATACTTCAGGGGAAGGAGGCGTTTGAGGGTTCTCGCCGCTGGGTGGAGGATGATACTTAGCGGTTGGCGACTTCTTTGGTGGCGGTGGTGGCAGTGCTTTGTTACATGGAGTATCGGTGTCGCAAGGGCAATTACCACACTTGTTCTGCAAATCCCCAGGTGGGGTCTCATCAAGATTTCTTGGATTAAGGCCATTGATTGGTACAACGATGATCAGAAGAACAAGAAAATGCTTAATTCTCAACATCGTGTGCCCAAAAATGGGAAATTCTTAGTACTTTTAAGGTACAAGAACTTGATAGTAGACTTTGTTCAGGTACAATGAGTTTGGTCTTTGGAGAGGAATCGAGAAGAAACTGAGTGCAGGTGTTGAATGTGTAATGTTTGTGCATTTCTAGTGGTATGAAGAATTAAAGGACTTAAAAAAGGTTTGTTTATGTTTGGTTCAACTACAAAATTTGATTAAAATTTAAATCAAAATTAAAAATTAATTTTAATTGCGAGACTCGTAACTTTTCAAATATACATATCATCAAATTTTATCAAAATTTACTAAATATCTGATTTTTTTTTATTTTTTTATTTTTATCTAAAACGAAACAAGGCCGACTATTTATAAGTGGATTGAACCCGGACCATGTTACATGATATGTTTTCAAGTTGAACAACAATTTTTTTACTACATATTGTTGAACAGAAGCTAATACAAGATGGAGATGAAGTCCACTATCAAATTAGACGTGATCATAAAATACAAAGTCTACAATAGGGTGTTCGTATAGATGGAAGTTGACCTATGGTTGATTAAAAACTTAAAGTTTTGATCATAACAAACAAGTTAATTTTGTTTACTAACAAGTTGAATTTAAATGATTATAGTTTTTCAAAACATACTATGAAAAATTGATCAATGGTTGTCAAAAAAATCAAAAGGTATCATCTCAAATCAGACACATAAAGGTAGGTATGTTAACGAGCCGAGCCCAAAAAAAAAGGCCGGGCTCGGCTCAAGCTTTTTTTGGCCCGAGCCGAGCCGAGCCGAGCAAAGCCCGGCCAAAAAAATGAGGCTTAGCTCGAGCTTTCGGTCTGGGCTTTAACAGGCCGAGCCTAGCCGGGACCAAGTCGACTAGGTTTTTTTTTTTTCATATTTTTGGATTTTTTTTAATATACTATATAGGCAGCAAATAGCTGTCTGCAAAGGTAGCGCCCACATGCGCGCTACCTGCAACCTTTGCAGACATCTATTTTTTTTAAATGTGCAAGCTTGCCCGGGCCACGGGCCGGCCCGGGCTCGAGCCGACGCCCCAAAATGGGGCTAGACCCCAGCCTTGGCTCGATCTATCCGCGTCCGAGCCGTCGAACTTTTTTGTCATCCCTACATGAAGGAGGTCAAGATCGAAATCACACATTCAGGAACTTAAGAGCCAAACTTCGAAACAAAAGATCAAGGACTTGATTTCTTAGATAAAATGTAAAGGTGTATTAAAACTTTAATATTTGGTAATAGTTAAATTCAAAATCTTTCGATGCAATAAACATAAATGTGTGCATTAAAAATTATTTTAATGTCATGATTTGATCAAATATAAAAATGATAGACTTGAAAAACATCTGAAAAATTTAGTTAAAAATACTTTCCAAAAGTTCATGTATTTCAAAACCTTCGAATCGAAACAAATGGGGCCAAAACATAAAAAAATCGAAACGGTTGGGCAGTTGACCAACCGGAAAAGGCAGTGCCGTCGACCGAAAGTTTCCAATGGTCCAAAATTATATTGCTCTGACCTTTGATTTTTATTGTATAAACAACTATATTGGTCATCCGGACAAAAGCCGGTCAACTGGATGAGTCATCCGAACTCACGAATTTTTGACGTTTTGAACTCTATAAATACATCTACTTTTTGCATTCATTACAACATTCTTCAATAGCATCAAAGTGGGATATCGAGAGATTTCTTTAACCTTAAATTCGTATTCATTTCATTTTTTTCTTCATATCAAAAACGTTGATTGATTCAAATTATTTAATTATCATTTTCATCGAAGTTTTTTCATTTCTTTTTTTTTTTTACTTGACTTATTTCTATTACTTATAAAAGAAAGACATATTATAAAGACAATCTTCGAATCTATATTGCATAAATTTCTTCTACTTTTTCATATTGAAAAATTTTGATTGATTAAATCAAACTTGTAAAATCATCATCTTCATCTAAGTTTTTCATCTATCTTGTTGTACCCAACTTATTTCTATTACTCTTAAAAGAGAAACGTATCTTGAAGAAATTTTTTTGAACCTACATTGCATATATTTCTTCTACTTCTTCATATTGAAAACTTTGATTGATTGAATCAAACTTGTAAAATCATCATATTTATCAAAATTTCTCATCTCTTTCTTAGTACTTAATTTATTGCAATTATTCATTAAAAAATATATTATATATATTTTGAGAAAAAATTTTAAATTACATTTATTTCTTCTTCATCTTCTCATTGAAAAACTTTGATTGATTGAAATCAAATTTCTAATTATTATATACATCAAAGTCTTTTTTTTTATCTAACACTTAAACTATCATTTATTACTATTTATTGAAGTGTTGGCATCTCTTAGTATTTAATTCATTTATATAATTTATTAGAGTTTTCATTATAAAACCATTTACTCTAAATTTGTGGCTCATATTGAGGTCACATGAAAGCTCAATAGTATAGGGATCGGTACTGCTTGTTATAAGTCTCCGTGTGGGTCATATTAAGGTCCCGTAAAACTCAGTAGTTGGAAAGAAATGAACTTAAGAATTTTTGTTTGGAAACAAACTCTTCGTTTGTCTACATGATTTTTGTTTAGAGAAAAGTAGCGGATAAAAAAATATAAAAAAGAACCAAAATTTATGAATTGTCAAAATAGAGAATTAACACACTCCATCGTATGAGCACATTCACTTGTGATTAACAACAAACTCTAAGAATTTTTATCAGCTCATGTTAAATAAAACCCGTTGAAAAACAATGGTAAACTCATCTTACTTGACTTTCTAAGTAGCACATCAATCATCGACATCAATTTTACCACACATTCATCAATGTCAAGTCAATGTGAATTTTTATCGACATTGATGAATGTGTGGTGATAGACATGTGAACCACCACTAGTCATAACACATCATCTATCATGACAACTTGCAAGTTACGAGAATGTAAATCTTATTCAAGCGACTTCATCATCGTTCCCCATAAAAAGAGATGCATTGACCATCTTTGAGCAATTTGGCAAGTCAGCCCCATCTTTCAGATAATATTTTCTAACTTGACCAATTTGTCCATAGTTTGAACAATTTATTTTCTTCTTCACGAACTTATTCATCTTCCACTTTTTAGCAACGAGTTTTTAGATGAAATCTTACTTCCACCCAACCTTTTTTTTTTTTTTTTTCCAGAAATCAACTTGTGATTTTTGTAAAATGGCTGTTCTCTTTGCTGTTTTCGGACCCTTTTTGGTTTTCTATTTTTCAAAACAATGAAAATACATTTTCTTTCCCGTTTTCGAAATGAATTTTTGAAAACAAAAAATAAAAAGGTTTCTACTATTGCGTGTTTTCTAAAAAGATGTTTTGAGCATTTTCTTCCAAAAACGCACAAATAGCTTTAAGTACAAATAGCTTTATTGGTTTTTTTTTTTTAACACCCGGGGGTCCACCCACATGTGAGCATGTAAGGCCTCGGTAAGAAGAAGCCCTGTACTCAGGGCAATTCCCTATATAGAACTATAAAGAGTACCTTATTCATTGTTTTAGATTATAAATTCAAAAGAGTTGGCATGAATGTTAAAAATTGTGATTATCATTAAATTCTTAATTTGTGCTTTATAGATTCTTTATAATTTTTCTGGCTTCTGGTGCTTTTTAAATTCTTTTACCCTTTTTATTGTCTTGATTTTCTCAAAGATTCAACTCACCAGCAAATGGATTGGTGCATACTTTTTGGGCTCCATATTACTTCTTTCCCTAGCTTGCTCAATGAACTTATGAAGTAGCAAGAACACTCTGTTTCCCCAGGCATTCCTTTCTTTTGAGAAATAAATTGAATTTAACTCATGTCCTCAATCAACTTAAATAGTCATGCTATTGCCTTTCGTAATTGTCGACTTTGAAGCGTTTACATCTTCTCCCTCAAGATGATTGTCTAGGAATCATACAGAAGACTTTTATGTGTATGATAAATATATTAGGCACTTGCAAAACTTTTATATTGCTTATGACATCTATTTGTCTAGTTTCATGTCTTCTCCTCAAGGTCATTTTTGCTCATTGATGTTATTCTCATTGCTATCTTGTCTGAAATCACATTTTCCATATTTTTACCTTATCCACTACCATCGATCTTCTATAGGAGAACTTATTAGCTTATCAACTGTGAAACAGTTTGCTGTGTCTTTGAAAAGTTAACCAATATCATATTTGTTTTGAACAACCTTATCTGGTGCCTTTGTTTCATAATTCATTTGTGGGATTTTCCCAAGATTAGGCTTTTCAAATTTGCTGATTGCTTTCGTCGTTATTAGCTTTGTTAATTTGTTCTACTTTTTTCATCATACAGAGGACAAAAGGCAAATGGCTCTGTAAAGGCAGGAGGTGAAGACGCAGAGGTGTGTGTTATGTGCTTTTCATGTTTTGCAACTTGGTTTATGATGTCTTTAACTTCTTTGTTGATTCCTTTGTTATTAAGTCATTTCCATTATTGTTACTTGCAGTAATCAAGAATGACTGCAATTTATTTGGATAGACAGCAGCTGATTTGTTATTCGCCCTTGGAAGTTGCCTTCTGAATTCTAGGCTACTCTTTCCTAGTTTAAAAATGTAGGAAAATTGTTTCAACTTCAAATACCGGATTTACAACTTGATACCAATTTTGATGAACAGAACAAAAACTGTATTTACAAATACAGTTAGCGCATACTATAATATAATGTAAAATATATATATTGCAGTAAATAATGAAAACAATTGCAGAATGACAATATGCAAAATCGAAAAACAGAATCTGTTAAAACTGTATAACACTTTTAACCCGAGGCCTGTGTCAAACACAGTTTCCTTAAAACAGATTCGCCCCCTCACCGTACGTGCTTGAGGATTGATATGAACGTCTGCTTCCCAGGATACAACGGTAGAACCAGTAGTTTCTGAGCACAACAGAGACTACTCTGGCGAACTGACTATGTGCCTGAATTATATCACCACCGGACTCGAACAAAACCGGGAAAAAAAATGCAAAAACGGAGACTGTATGTAGGAGAAACAGGAACTGCAGGCAGATGAATATGCAGATGAAATCGTGTACTGCAGACTGAAAAACGAGATGACTATATAGACAACTATAGAATAATTGCTCAATAACTTCATAGCAATTAACATGGGAGTTTCGGAGTTTCAACAGTTTTGGAAAATCAAAAGTCTATTGAAAAAATTAAAAAATGTAGCAAAACGTGGACACTCCTAAGGGGCCAATTTTGCTCCTTTCGGTCCGACATTCGTGTACGCAGGTCGCGCTCGCACACAAGTTCAAGGTCTGAAGCCAATTTCGGTCCAAGATTTGCACCCCCCTGCGCGCGCACGTGGAGAGAGCCTCTATGCTACACATGATTACACCATTCTAAAGTGCAATCCTTTATAAAGTGGTTTTAATTTTCATCCACTTCCTATGTGGGACAAAGCTTAAATTTTTGCTTTCCCACCAACATAAACTCCTTTCACATGGCATACTTTGAGCTTCAATTTCTCATTCACCCGAGCATCATTTTTGACAAGTAAGTATATGATTTCGATGTACTCACGGAGGAGAACACAAATCAACTTTCATCTTTCAAAATAGCCAAGCGGGTCCCACTCAAAACTAGTGCCAAAGTCAGCCCATTTTTCAGTTTTTCCAACAATCCCCCACATGAATGAAAATTGGGAGCGACACATGAATGTGACACATGAAGACTAGGTGATATAGTTCAACAGTTGAAACCTGCATAGGATAGGTAGGTGTTACCCCTTGAACCTTCCCTTGTGAAAGCATATTTACTTTACTAGCTGACCAGTAGACGCGATGTCCTTGAACTGTTCTGCCGTTTATGTAAACGATGATATACTCTACACAGGATTCTTCCTAACACATTTTCGTTCTCATTATTATGTTCGTTTTGGCCATGAACATACGCCTGGTTCTGTGAGAGTTCACAAGAATTGCACCCCACACAATTCCCTTAGAAGCGGCCCCACTTCTCTCTCACATATGTGATTTCTTATTACAAGTAATCCACGTTACTTGGCTCGAGTTTTCGACGCATAATAATCATTAAAAGCCTATTGCTTATCCTTTATCTTTCGGGCATCACTGTGCATCATAGGAATGGACATGAGGTAATATTCCCCACAGTGATTCTATTAAGTCTTTACAATTAGGTTGTCCCTTTGAACTTAGATCTTGGGATCTCCAGTCAACTAAGTTGGGTTTTCCTTTGTATTAACTTATCCATTCAAGGGCTTAAGTCCCATTCCTCTCGATGATTTTTCAACTAACTCTCTATTTAACCCTTTAGTTAGCGGATCCGCAATGTTATCCTTTGATTTCACATAATCAACAGTGATAACTCCAGTTGAGAGTAATTGTCTAATGGTATTGTGTCTACGACGTATATGTCTAGACTTACCATTATACATGTTACTTTGTGCCCTTCCAATTGCTGATTGACTATCACAATATATGCAAATTGCTGGCACAGGTTTTGACCATCTTGGAATATCCTCTAAGAAGTTGCGCAACCATTCAGCCTCTTCACCACTTTTATCTAAAGCTATAAACTCAGATTCCATAGTGGATCTGGCTATCACAGTTTGTTTAGAGGATTTCCAGGATATAGCTGCACCTGCCAATGTAAACACAAATCCACTCGTGGACTTTGAGTCTTTTATATCAGATATCCAATTTGCATCAGTATATCCTTCAATGACCGCTGGATATCTAGTATAGTGCAGTCCAAAATTACGTGTACATCTCAAGTACCTTAGTACTCTTACTATTCCTTTCCAGTGATCAGCTCCTGGATTACTCGTATATCTACTCAGTTTACTCACTGTGTAGGCTATGTCTGGTCTTGTACAACTCATCAAGTACATCAGACTCCCAATAACTCTCGAGTACTCTACTTGATGTACACTTTCACCTTTATTTTTGGATAGATGTTGACTTGTATCTATCGGTGTTCTAGCCATTTCAGTATCATCCTTACTGAATTTTTCTAGAATTTTATCAACATAATGTGACTGGTTTAGAACAAGCCCATCTGACGTTCTTGAAATTTTTATTCCAAGTATAACATCAGCTAAACCCATATCCTTCATGTCAAACCTCGAATTTAACATATCTTTAGTGTATTTAATCATCTTATTGTCACTACCAACAATAAGCATATCGTCAACGTAAAGACATAAAATGACATAACCATTTCCAGTGTCTTTAACGTAAACACATTTGTCACACTCGTTGATTTTAAATCCACTCTCCATCATGACATTATCAAATTTTTCGTGCCATTGTTTTGGTGCTTGTTTCAAGCCATATAACGACTTCACCAATTTACAAACTTTCTTTTCTTGCCCTGGAGATGAAAACCCCTCGAGTTGTTCCATATAGATTTCTTCATCTAAATCTCCATTCAAGAATGCAGTCTTAACATCCATTTGATGTACTTCAAGATTTCGTAGAGCAGCAATCGCAAGTATCATCCTGATAGATGTTATTCTCGTTACTGGAGAATATGTATCAAAGTAATCAAGGCCTTCTCGTTGTCTATAACCTTTTATTACCAATCTAGCCTTATACTTTTCAATAGATCCATCTGCTTTCATTTTACGTTTGAAAATCCATCTATAGCCTAGTGGTTTACTTCCAGGAGGAAGATCCACTAGCTCCCATGTATGATTTTGCAAAATGGAATCTATTTCACTTTGAATGGCCTCTTTCCATTGAGGTCCTTCTGATGAGTTCACAGCTTCTTGATAGCTTTGAGGTTCACTTTCTAGCATATAGGTCAGAAAATCTGGACCATAAGATTTTTCTGTCATTTCCTTTTGCTACGTCTTGGTTCAACCTCAACTTCATCTTCTAATTCTTGGTCCGGACTATTTTCAGTCATAGTCTCATATGTCCGTTTAGAAGAGCTTGCCTCTTCTTTGGACTTGCATGGAAATACATGTTCAAAGAAGGAAGCATTTCTCGATTCCATTATCGTGTTTTTGTGTATATCCGAAATTTTAGATTCATACACAAGAAACCGATAAGCACTACTATTTTGAGCATATCCAATGAAGATACAATCTACAGTTTTCGGTCCTATCTTCACCCTCTTTGGTGTTGGGACAGCCACTTTAGCAAGACACCCCCACACTCGTAAGTATTTATATGAAGACTTTTTTCCTTTCCATAACTCATAAGGGGTCTTCTCCATTTTCTTTCGGGGCACCTTATTTAAAAGGTAATTTGCTGATAACACAGCCTTCCCCCACATGTTCTGAAGTAACCCAGAACTTACCAACATCGCATTCATCATTTCTTTTAAGGTGCGATTTTTTCTTTCAGCAACACCATTTTGTTGCGGGGAATAAGGTGCGGTGGTTTTATGTATGATTCTATGTTGTGCACATAATTCAGCGAATGATGCTTCATACTCACCACATCGATTGCTTCTATCACCTTAATTTTCTTGTTAAGTTGGTTCTCAACTTCATTCTTGTAGAGAATGAATTTTTCTATCGCTTCATCCTTGCTTTTTAGCAAGTATACATAGCAATATTTTGTGGTATCGTCGACAAAAGTAATGAAATACTTGTTGCCACCTCTTGTTTGTACAAATTTTAAATCACATATATCACTGTGAATTAAATCAAGTGGTTTTGTATTCCGTTCAATTGATTTAAATGATAACCTTGTCAATTTTGCCTCAACACAAGTTTCGCACTTATGTTTGGAATCAATATGGAACGCGGGTATACAATTCAAGTTAACTAGTCTACGTAAAGAATCATAGTTAACATGTCCTAGTCTACCATGCCACACATTGGAAGACTCAAGCAAGTAAGTGGAATAATTCACTTTATTCATTTTTGGTTTAACAACCATTACATTCAACTTAAACATACCATCGGAAACATAGCATTTTCCAACAAACATTCCACTCTTAGACAAAATAACTTTGTCCGACTCAAATACAATACGAAAACCATGCTTATTTAAAAGCGATCCGGACACAAGGTTCTTGCGAATTTCAGGCACATACAACACATTGTTAAGGGTTAGCTCTTTCCCCGAAGTCATCTTCAGAACCACTTTGCCTTGTCCCTTGATTTCAGAAGTTGTTGAATTTCCCATAAACAACTTCTCTCCATTTTCAATTGCTTCGAAAGCAGCAAACAGTTCTTTATCAGAACACACATGTCTTGTAGCTCCGGTGTCAATCCACCATTCTTTTGGGTTAGAGCCCACCATGTTCACTTCAGAAATGACGGCTGCTAGATTCATCTCCGCCACATCATGCGCCATGTAGTCAACCACATTTGCTTCTTTCTTCTTCTTAGGCAATCTGCACTCTGAAGACTTGTGACCCACTTTGTCACAATTGAAGCATTTTCCTTGAAACTTCCTTTTAGAGGTTCTACCTTTAGGTCCTAGCTTGGTCCCTTTACCACCGGATGACCCAGCCTTACTTTTGTAGGCCTTACTGCTTTGACCATGCTCCACAACATTGGCTTTAGCAACACTAGGATTGAACAACTTCTTCTCGGAACTCTTGTTGTCTTCTTCAATTCGAAGTCTAACAATCAGTTCTTCGACGTTCATTTCCTTTCGTTTGTGCTTTAGGTAATTCTTGAAATCTTTCCATGCGGGAGGCAATTTTTCAATAATTGCAGCCAATTGGAAAGTCTCACTCAACACCATCCCTTCAGCATGAATTTCGTGAAGAATTACTTGGAGTTCTTGCACTTGACTGATTATAGTTTTGGAGTCCACCATTTTATAATCTAAGAATTTGCAGACAATGAACTTTTTAGCCCCGGCATCTTCAGTTTTATATTTACGGTCCAAAGACTCCCACAACTCTTTAGCAGTTTTCATAGTGCTATACACGTTGTATAGCGAATCTGCTAAACTGTTCATAATGTAATTTCGGCATAGAAAATCCGAATGATTCCAAGCATCAAGTGCACTGATCGCTTGAACATCTCCCTCACCCTCTTGGAGTTTTGGAGCAGTTTCAGTCAAGAACCTCGCAAGATTCAAGGTGGTCAAATAAAATAGCATTTTCTGCTGCCACCTTTTGAAATTCAAGCCATTGAATTTCTCCGGTTTTTCATTATGATTAACCGGAACAGTACCCATAGGTTGGCTCACAACATGACTTGGCAATCTAGCCACAGTCTGAGCCATACCAGAACTAGAGCCCACAGCCTGCTTTCCAGTAGCCACAGTTTGGGTCACATCCATGTTAGTTTGTTCGGTTGCCATTTCTGAAAATGAAACAAAATATTAGTTTTCAATAAACTAATATTAACCCAATAAACCAAATGAAACAATAACCAATCTGTTTTAAGCTTGTAGGAAAATTGTTTCAACTTCAAATACCGAATTTACAACTTGATACCAATTTTGATGAACAGAACAAAAACTGTATTTACAAATACAGTTTGCTCACACTATAATATAATGTAAAATATATATATTGTAGTAAACAATAAAAACAATTGCAGAACAAATATATGCAAAATCGAACAACCAGAATCTGTTAAAACCGTATAACACTTTTAACCCGAGGCCTGTGTCAAACACAGTTTTCTTAAAACAGATTCGCCCCCTCACCGTACGTGCTTGAGGATTGATATGAACGTCTGCTTCCCAGGATACAACGGTAGAACCAGTAGCTTCTGAGCACCGCAGAGACTACTCCGGCGAACTGACTATGTGCCTGAATTATATCACCACCGGACTCGAACAAAATCGGAAAAAAATGCAAAAACAGAGACTGTATGTAGGAGGAACAGAAACTGCAGGCAGATGAATATGCAGATGAATTCGTGTACTGCAGACTGAAAAACGAGATGACTATATAGACAACTGTAGAATAATTGCTCAATAACTTCATAGCAATTAACATTGGAGTTTTAGGAGTTTCAACAGTTTTGGAAAACCAAAAGTCTATTGAAAAAAATTAAAAAATGTAGTAAAACGTGGACACTCCTAAGGGGCCAATTTTGCTCCTTTCGGTCCGACATTCGTGTACGCAGGTCGCGCTCGCACACAAGTTCAAGGTCTGAAGCCAATTTCGGTCCAAGATTTGCACCCCCCCCTGCGGCGCACGTGGAGAGAGCCTCTATGCTACACATGATTACACCATTCTAAAGTGCAATCCTTTATAAAGTGGTTTTAACTTTCATCCACTTCCTATGTGGGACAAAGCTTAATTTTTTCCTTTCCCACCAACATAAACTCCTTTCACATGGCATACTTTGAGTTTCAATTTCTCATTCACCCGAGCATCATTTTTGACAAGTAAGTATATGATTTCGATGTACTCACGGAGGAGAACACAAATCAACTTTCATCTTTCAAAATAGCCAAGCGGGTCCCACTCAAAACTAGTGCCAAAGTCAGCCCATTTTCAGTTTTTTCCAACAAAAAATCCTGCCCAGAATTCCATTGTTTATTCTTGTTATTATGTGCTTGTCCTTGTTGTGATAGTTATTCCACTTGGACGTAGTCTCTACTATCTAATGCCAAACTATATCTTCTATTTGATGTTGTTGTGACGATTTTACATTTTCATCTAGTTACTATGTATCTCAAATGAACCGAACTTAACAGAGTTTTTGGGAACAATGTTTAGTTTGTTATCATCGAGACATTTGTGGGCATTTTCAATGTCCAAATGTAAATACATAAAGCAGTGCAACTTCTCTATGACTTTTGCCCAAGACTATTGAAGGTGAGAGTGATGGGGGACATCGAGTGGAAAAGAAATTAATTAGACCGCAGCTTCTTTAGTTATTTTCACTAATGGTTAATAAAACGAGTCATTTCAAAGGTTGTAAGAGAATTAGATGACAACGGAGCTTATAAAGGTTGTTGCCAATTAGTGAACAATTTCAAAGTTTATATGTTATTTAATACTATATTAATATTAAACTATTAAAATTTATTGAATAATCAGATTTCTTGAATAAAATATTATAAAAAAAATATTCTCAAAATTTCAAAGTAAACGCATTTTTCATTTTTATGTTTTGAGAAGGAATTTTTCAAAATGACAAAAAGAACGCATTTACAACAATTTCAAAACAAACATTCAAAACGCAAAACACAAAATGAATTCAAAACTCAAAACTGAAACACAAAGAGAACAACCCCTTAATTTCTTTTTGTACATCAAAATATGCTTGATGTGCTCATAAGATGGAAGAGACCATATGAATATTAAATACGTTTTATCCTCGTCATCAATTTTAACTCCAATAACCTACATTTTAGGAAAAAAAAATATATCATTAGGAACGCTTAAATGATCTGAGAATTTCGTACCCACGTCTCTCTATTCAAAAAGAATGAGATTGTTTCTTCAAGTAACCACATCTAATTCGAAACTCTGTCTGATACAACTCTTCAAGATTTTGCAAAAGCTCTTTTGACAATTTCTGCAAGACAAAGAAGTATTGTACTTGCAATCTTCAAATCCAAATTTTTATCAATCTTCATTGTTCATACTGGGTTTTTCAGCAAATTTGTTAGAACTAAGGGTTGGTTTTTCTTTCAAAGCCTTGTGCAGTCCAGGTTTGAAACCATTTGTTGGAAATTAAGACAAATTAACTTTATTTGCCCATAGAAGCTTTGTTCAAAGAAAAATAACAGAAAAAGTAAAAATATATTTTAAAAAAAAAACAAATGATGAAAAATTTACGGAATGTCAAAGCTTTCACTAGAAACATTTATACGATCATATAGAATTGCATTCATTCAAATCCTCAAATATTGTAAATAATACTATGATTTTACCTCACCCACCAAGAAAAATCAGGATGCTAGGTTTATAATTTTTCTTACAAAATCTCTCTTGTTAAGTAACAAAAAATAAAAAGAGAGTAACATCTTATTTATCTATAGCATCAAGTGAAAATCATTTTTTGAACGAATTTAACTTTACTACAATTCAATTATTTCAATAATATCTTACTCTTCGTTTTTTTATTTCGAATTTTTCATTCTCAATTAAATAATATTCACATTAATCTTGACATACATGAATTTAGAGTTATTATAGATAAATTTAATCATATTCATGTATTTGGAAATTTTAATTGGTGTTTAAATTCATGTATTAGCAATTAATTTTATTTTATCTACCAAATGTAGTATAAAAATGTTGTTTATTTGTAGTATTTCACCATCACAAAAAATTTGAATCACGAATATTAAATTTTGAGAGTACAATTTTCTTCTCTTAAATTTTATTTATTTTAATTCATTTGAGACTCATCAAATTCTCCAAACAAATTAATATCAAATATTATTTTTACACTACCTATAAGATATACTTTAAACTCGGATTTCAAATCAAACCCTCAAATGACAATATGTCGGATCCTACAGAATTTAACCAAATCCTAGTATTTCTCGTCTTCATCGTTTTAGTAGGTCCCACTTCTTGCCGGAAGCACCACATCATCAACTTCCGGTGGCATAATCTCTACCCGGAATCCTTCATATGGGAGCCAAAGTCGGAGCACTTTGTACTTGGATCCCTCCGACAGCGAACCCTCCTCTCCGTCTCCGACACCGGCGTCACCTCCACTCTCCTATCTCATGCCTCCCTCCCGCCGAACTCCTCCTTCATCGGCCTCACCCTAGATCGTCGCCACTCACCACCACCGCATCCTCGTCGTCATCCATCGACCCTCCACCCCCACCAGTGGCGGACCCAGCACCTGGCCAGCCCCCGCGGCCGCCCGTGCTGGGTTCGTCGGAAATTCTTCAAAGTTTCAGTCTCAGGTGCTGGGTTTTCAGGTTCGCCGGGAAGGAAGCAGAAGGAGGAGGAAGAAGGCTGTTGCGGGGGTTGGGCTGGAGAAACAAATAAGTTGTTGGGCATGATTTTAAAAAAATAAAAGGCCCAATTTTTGTAGCCCAATTCAATCGAATCCATTTAACAAATACCGAATTGGATGAATCCATAGCATCTGTTTAACAATCGAATCCAATCCATTTAACAATCGAATCCATAGCCATCTCCCATCTGTTTCTTCTTGCGGGCGACGGGGTTAGGGCAGTAGCCAGGGCGCCTTGGTGAAATTAATTTGGGGGTCTAACTTCTGAGGTGAGGTGAGGTGAGGTGAGGTGAGGTGAGGACTGAGGAGGACCGAGGACGGGACGGCAGACTTGGGCTGTGGCCTATAGCGGTGCAGCCTGTAGCAGCGCTGTGCGGAGGCCGGATGGAGGACTGAGGAAAGCTTTCTGCTGGAGCCTGGAGTGGAGCCGGAATCTGTGGACTTTTGGGCTTTGGGCAGCTAGGCTGGGCCGCTATCTGTGGACTGGAGTCTGGAGCTGGGCTGGGCTGCTGGAGGAAGGTATATGACTAATTTATTTATTTATTTTTTCTGTTTTTGTTAATTTGTTAGTTGCTAATTTAATTGCTATTATTATTCAATATTAATGAATCATAAATTTATGATAAATGAGAATTTAAGTGATGGGTGCAGCTCCTGGACTGTATATTTGTGTTTTTTATTATTTATTAGTTTTTGTGAATTTATTATCTGCTAATTGCTATTAATGAATTATGAATTTATGATAAATGAGATTATGAGAATTTAAGTGATGGGTGCAGCCTCTGGACTGTATATTTGTGTTTTTGTATTTTTAGTTTTTGTTAATTTGTTATTTGTTATTAATGAATTATGAATTTATGATAAATGTGAATTTAAGTGATGGGTACAGCCCCTGGACTGTATATTTGTGTTGTTATATTCCTTTTTTTTTCAATTTTTGTTAATTTGGTATTTGCTATTAATGAATTATGAATTTATGATAAATGAAAATTGAAGTGATGGGTGCAGCCCCTGGACTGCATATTTCTATTTTGTGAATTTATGGGAAATGAGAATTTATATTAACTACGAGTTACGACTTATAATTTTGAATTTTGAATTGTGATTTGGGATTTAAGGTTTTAGCCTTTTAGGAAATTAGGATTTAGGAATAAGTGAAGAGTCTGAAGAGTCTTCGGCGTGAAGATGTTTGGCTCAATTAAACCATTAACCATGTCCATGTCCATGTGCACACTGTTTTTAATCAATTTTGAATTGAAAAATAATTTGGAGCATTTTGCAGATTATGGAGCGATTTTTTCAACCGAAACGAAAGTCCATACATAGTTCTTCATTATCTAGTTGTGCATCTAGTCCCACCACTGATTCTAGCCGAGCACAAGAGTTAGTAAATAATGCAAAAAAGTCTCGGCATCAATTCAATGTGGATAATCTTGAATCTGATCCAGGGAAACGTCCCCTTATCGAATCATACGATCCTAATATCAGAGATGATGTGAGGATAGCATACTTGGAGAAAGGTCATTGTCAACCATATGGACATGACTTTCCAAGAAGACGAATAGGGAATGATAATAGGTGTTTTCGAAAAGAGTGGTTCTCTGAATTTCATTGGTTGGAGTACAGTATAGAAAATGATGTTGCGTATTGTTTGCATTGCTACTTGTTCAAACCCGATAGAGGGGGTCAAGGAGGTGGACATGTATTCACTCAAATCGGCTTTAGGGATTGGAAGCACAAAAAGACATTGAAAGATCACGTCGGTCTCTTTGATAGTGCTCATGATCAATCTTTTGCAAAGTGTACGAACTTGATGAATCAAAAGCATAGCATTTCCTATGTTATTTCTAGTCAAAGTAGTAATCAACAACAAAACTATAGGATGAGATTAACAGCGGTGCTACATTGTACTAGATTCCTCTTGATGCAAGGATTGTCATTTCGTGGTCATGATGAATCGAAAGAGTCTCTGAATAGAGGAAATCTAGTTGAGCTACTAAAATGGTATGGAGATCGTTGTTAGGAAATTAAAGAAGTACTATTTAGTAATGCTCCTGCAAATGACCAAATGACTTCATCAAACATCCAAAAGGATTTGATTAATTGTTGTGCAGTGGAGACGACAAGGGCTATTATCAATGAGATAGGTGATTCTTTATTTTCGATTTTGGTTGATGAGGCTCGTGATAACTCTATAAAAGAACAAATGGCAATTGTTTTGAGATTTGTTGACAAAAGTGGGCAAGTGAAAGAGCATTTTTTAGGCATCTCCCATGTTACTGATACTTGTGCCCAATCACTGAAAAATGTCATTGATGCAATGTTTTCTACATATGGATTGAGCATATCTAGCCTGCAAGGTCGAGGTTATGATGGAGCAAGCAATATGTCAGGTGAGTTTAATGGTTTGAAAGCTTTAATTCTAAGAGAGAACCCACATGCCATGTATGTTCATTGCTTTGCTCATCAACTTCAGTTATCAGTTGTTTCTGTGGCACGTAGGAATTCTATGCTTGGTGATTTTTTTAACATGCTTGCTATTATTGTGAATTTGGTTGGTATGTCATGTAAGCGTGTAGATGATCTTCGATCAAGTTACCATTCTAATATTCTGGAGAAGTTTCATATTGGGGAACTATCTAGTGGAACTGGTCAATTTCAAGAAATGGGTTTGGCTCGCCCAAGTGATACTAGATGGGGCTCGCATCTAATGACAGTTACTCGTTTCATTGATATGTTTAATGCTATCATAGATGTTCTTGAGAATATATCAGAAGATGGAGTAAATTCAGATCAAAAATCAATGGCCATAAGACAAATGGACACTATGCAAGATTTTCAGTTTGTGTTTAGTCTCCACTTTATGTTTGAAATTCTTGCAACTACAAATGACCTTTCACAAGTTTTACAGAAAAAGGATCAGGATATTCAGAATGCTATGATGTTATTGAATTTGTGTAAGTGTGCATTGCAGAACATGAGAGGCAATGGTTGGGAAACTCTGTTGCGTAGGGTGATTGGGTTTTGTGTTGATAGACATATTTTAGTGCCTAATTTGGATGATGTTGTAATAGTAAAAGGTCGACCTAGGCGTGCAGCTGAGCAAGTGACTTATTATTATCGCTTTTATGTTGATTTGTATTGTTATGTGATTGACTCAATCTTGCAAGAGTTGAATGATCGTTTTTCAGAAACAACTACCGAGCTCTTTACTTGCATTGCATGTTTAAATCCAAAAAATTCATTTGCGGCTTTTGATCAGGGTAAATTGCTGCGTCTTGCTCAGTTATATCCTTTGGACTTCAATAGTGAAGAGCTTTTATTACTTAGACCTCAACTTGACAAGTTTCTTATGTTGGTGAGAATGGATGCAGCTTTCTTTAACCTCAATAGCATATCTTGTGTAGCTCGGAAGTTGGTTGAAACTGGAAGTTACTGTTATTTTTCGTTGGTTTATAGGTTGATCACCTTGGTTTTGATATTACCTGTGACAACTGCAAGTGTTGAAAGGGTATTTTCTGCTATGAATTTAATCAAGAGCGACTTGCACAAAAAAATGGGAGATGAATGGTTGAATGACAATTTGACGGTTTACGTGGAGAAAGATATTTTTTTAAAACTTGAGAATGAAACAATATTGCAACGTTTTCAAAATATAAGACCCCGAAGAATGCAGTTGTCTAAGTTTGCAGTTACAGAGTAGGGTTGTATTTTTTTTTTTTTTTTAGTATTCTGGGTTGTATTGAAACATATTTTCATATGTATATACTTTTTATGTTTTAGTGCATTTATATATGTATCGAATTATATTTCCGGCTATTACGATAGTTGATTGTCTACGGTCATCAGGCAACGGTCAACGGTCAACGATCTCCGCCCGTGCTGAGTCGAATTCCTGGATTCGCCCCTGACCCCCACAACCCATGATTTCAACACCATCACCTCCTACCACCTTTCACCAACTCTTCCTCACTCCCCTACCCCCCTTCACTCAACCATCGTCGCAATTGACTTCTCCAGTAACGCTTACGTTACTGACTCGGCCAATGATGTCATCTACAAAGTCAACAAAGTCCCAAGCCTTCAAATCCCATCATGTGGACCGTACCGCACCCTATCACAAATGCGGATTAAACGACGTCGTTCACAACTCCAAGCGCCCATTTTTTTTTTCACAATATACTAGTAACCCATGTTGGGTTTATAGACACCACATATCTCTACAATAGTATGACATTGTCCACTTTGGGCCTAAGCCCTCATAAATTTGCTTTTGGGCTTTACCTCAAAATGCCTTATACCAATGGAGATATTGTCCTACACTTATAAACTCATCATATTTCTCATGTCTAGCCGATGTAGGACTTCTTTTACTCCCAACAATCCTCCCCTCAAACGAAGGACCACATCATTGTGGTCTCCCTTCAAAGGATAATCCATCCACCAATTATCTTGTACCGTCGTTATTTCCGTCACTCTCGACCAAACGGGACCCGCCACCTGACCACCATATTTTTTATGTCAGAAAAACTTTCGACACAAGGCACCTCAAACGCGGATGATTTTTTAGTTAGATCATAAGGCTAATTAGGGGACCTCCACCACGCTTTCCACTGCGTTCCTCTGACTAAGTTTTTTGGCTCTGTGCTCTGATACCAGTTGTTGGGTTTATAAACACCACATATCTCCACAATGATATGATATTGTCCACTTTGGGCCTAAACTCTCATAGATTTGCTTTTGGGCTTTATCCTCAAAAAGTATCATACCAATGGAAATATTGTCATACACTTATAAACTCATCATATTTTTCATGTTTAGCTGATGTGAGACTTCTTTTACTCCCAACAACTAAGTCAAACATGGGAAAACTATTCAAAGTCAACAATGACAACGGAACAGTGAGGGAGGTGACTCTTAACAGAGACTTAACAGCGGCGGATGGGATCGTCGTTAGAATTGACGACGTTGTGGTGGTGGTATCACAGTATGAACTGTATTTCATCAAGAGTGATGACGGTTGGATGGAGGGAGTGGTGTTTGATGAAACTGCCCTTGGAGAAGAAAGGCAGGCTAGTGCTGTGGTCGTGGGTGCAAATGACAGGGTTTATGTGTCATATGGGAATGTAAACGAGGGCATAATGGGGACTACAGAAAGAAAGGAGTTTAGTATGGTTGAAGTAGAATCAGAAAATGAGGGTAAAGAAGCGAATGTTTGGATATTTGTGTTGATTGGTTTGGGTTAGGGTTTGGTTTATTTCTTGTTTTTGAGATTTCAAATGAGGCAGTTAATGCAAAATATGAACAAGAAAAATGCCTGAATTTTTTCTCTTTTTAAAACTTATGAATCATACAACTTTATTCGTAATTTTATCGTTTAAGAATTCGTGTACTCGGTTCCAAAGATTGTATTATTTGTGATGATTTTGAACGGTTGTAAACTTTGATAGCTACTAAAGCATTAAGAGCTCGTTTGACAAGACTTCTAAAAAATCGAGATGACTACTTAAGAAATTTTTTGATTAATTTTATAAAAGTATTTTTCCTAGTTGTAAGCTTTCTATAAAAATTCTTTCAGAAGAGAAAATTTTTTTAGAAATTTTTTTTCAAATATTAAGTAATATAGCTTCTCTGAAAACTTTTCTACAAAAAAGGTGAAAAATCAAAATCAAAAGTCCTGAAAAACAGGGCCTAAGGCAATCTGAATCAACGGTGAAATATCTTAACGTTTGTAAGCTTCCTTCTTGGACTACACCATCTAAAATATCAAACCCTAATGATAGTTCAATTCGTGTGTATACATGAGCGCCTTTCACTAGGGTGCGTAGATAAAACCCATTAAATGGGATCAGAAGAAAGACGAGAATAGAGGTGAGAACAATAGCAAGACGACCACTATTTCTACATTCAAGGCTATTTGGCAGGAGCATCATCACACTGCATACTTAAGACCTTCCTGTACGGCTTAACACTCAGCCAAGAATTTCTAGGTGACAACACCCTTCGAGAGCAGAGTAATGCTATTTAACAATAGTGGTGTTTAAACACAAGTTTATGTGACACCAAATTGCACTAGATAATAGGCTTAATGATTTCATGTTTCTACATTTACCACTCTAAGTGTTCCACCTACACTGGTTTCGTAACACGTGCTCGAAGAAAATGCTACTCGGCTTGTAAATGACAAACTTTAGATAGGGAACCATGCTGCTATGAAACCTAGTATTGAGACAGCTTTTGACAGAAAAAATTGAATAATTTCCTTAATCACTGTTCAAAACGTGTGTTCTGCTTACAGACTTAATCCTGTCTTTCTTTTCAGCAGATATCAAGAAGTAATCAGTCCCTTGTCTTAGTGAGGGGTTACAATTGAAACAGGTTAAACAATCTTCGACGCAATCTGTGAAGAAAGTAAACAAATATGAGGAAAGTTATGTCAATGTTCCATTTCAATCCTCGTTTTCCTTCACGCTAAAAATCGCGATATATAAACAACCAGACAGAAATCGAAAGAACAAATAATGAGTTTTCCGGGGTTAAAAAACCTGTCAGACATGTAACTTCCGAAGATGCTCCAACAATGAAGTAGCCTTCCTCTTGGCCCTTTCTGTGCCGCTTTTGGCAATCTCTGAAAGAGGTATTACTGCGCCGAGCCTACTTAGACAGGCAAGATTTTCACTCTCTCTTTTACACAAGGAAAGTAAAATGGAAGCCGCATTCTCCTTGTTCCGAGGCAGACCCGTTCGCAATAGATCTATCAAGATGGGTATTGTGCTAGCTTTCACAATAGCAGCCTTTGCTTCATGGTGGCTAGCGAGAACCGAAAGAATGGTCAGAGCTTCATCGACCATACTATTGCCTGAATCAGTGAGCATTTTTAATAGGGCAGTAATAATGCCAGCCCTGACAGCCCGGCCCTTGTTTCCTTGATAAATGCACAAGTTGAATAATGCAGTTGCAGCATCTTTCTTCCCTCTTGAGCTTCCATTCTGAAGTAAGTCCACTAAAGCCGGTAGTGCCCCCGATGCACCTATAATTATCTTATTTTCATCGGCCAAGGACAAGCTAAAGAGGGTTGCTGCTGCATTCTCTCTTGCTTCCATGCTTCCAGCTCTAAGAACTTGAACAATAGAAGGAATTGCATTGGCAAGCATTATGAGCCCCTTGTTATTATCGTATATGGAAAGATTCAGAATGGAAGTGACTGCATTGTCTTGAATTTGAACATCCTCGGATGTCAACAGATTAATGAGGACGGGAATAGCTCCAGCTTCTGCAAGCAAGATTCTATTATCCGTACTTCTTTTGGATAGTGACCGGATCTCAGCCACTGCAGCCTTTTGTTGCTCGATGGACCGACTAGAGAGCTTAAGAACAAGTGCTTTAATGGCTTCTATATCCCCACTAACATCCCGAAATGATCCGTCACTTTTTTTAATCCTTCCACTCATAAATGTTGATGGCTGCTCTATATTATTTTTGACACACCATTGAGATATTAGACTTCTCAAAACATAATTCGGAGTTAGAGTTAGATGTTGGAGATTCTGCTGAGTTTTTGGACATGTTGTGTTGCCACAATCAATCCATCTCTGTATGTAAGATCTCTCATAAGTCTGCAAGAGTAAAATATGTTAGAAGCTACACCATCGAGTAAATTTCTCTGAATTATTCACCTAACATTTGCCTATTTTTTTCCATTTTTGGGGACATATGAGAACAAAAAAGACTAGAAGGAAATTCAGAATGTGAACAATACCTGGCCTGTTGCCACAATAACTGGATCCCTCATCATTTCAAGAGATATGGGGCAAAGGAAGTCATCAGGAATTACAGGATATTCTGGCTTCTTGTTCACATCCAGACACTTGTTGGCAGAGTTATCTATCATTCCATTATCAGAGTCCTTTTGGACGCAACCCTCGGATGATGTGCATGAGATTCTTAAACCTTCTGATTCCTGAATTATTTCTTGCAAACGATGGCCTTCTGACCCATGAATACCTTCTACATGACCTTCCAATTCTATCCCAACTTCATTATCAAAATTTTCTACATATAGACTTCTGATTAAAGTGTTGTCTAACTGAAATGGATTGATATCTTTGTCTAGTGGCTGGGATAACGCCCTACATAATAAGCTTGAATTCAATGGCCCACCATATTTCTCTGTTGCCCGCCTTAATTGTGCTCTGACTAATTCAACCTGGCAAAACGATCATGTTATGTGTGATTCAAGTCCAGACAACCACATAAAGATGCTCAAAAAGTCAAAACTAACCTGTTCTTGGACTTCCTCGGATATGTCAAAATAATCATATGGCAAGTTAGCCAGTGCTTTCTCCAATTTCCAAGTCACACATTGAAACTGGAAGAAGATTTTCTTGGTAGCCCCATCCTTGAATCAAGGAATGGTAAATAAAATAAGAGGCAGGCAAAACTTCTTTGAGACAAGTGCAACCACTAAATATCTTCATTCT
>CM032643.1:4297434-4326294 GCA_019097785.1 Fraxinus excelsior | reverse complement strand
GATGTCCTTCAAACCCCAACATGAAACAAGATTATAATATAATAGATATTTTAGGAAAGAGCAAAAGAACACCAAGAAACAAGCAAGACGTCACTATGGAAAAGGCATGGTTTGAAAAAATGTAAACGGGTACTGAGGCGTTTTTTTGTCACGAGGCGAGGCGTAAGCCTCAAAACGTTTTGAGGCGTAAGCCTCGCTACAAACAAAAAAACTTAAGTTGAAAAATTAGAAAACAACGTAAAAATATATAACTAATAGTTCCAATGAATAATAAAAAATCATTCTTTTAATTGTTTTAAAATTTTGATTGATTTTATAATTATTTGTCAATCATTTTGGCCAAATCAAAATCATATTTTGAATTGTTTTAAAATTTTGTAACAACATTAATTATGATATTTTTTTAAATTAAAATGATCTTATCTAGATTAAAAGAACCCAAAGCATTTGCTCATTCAATAAGTGCAAAATTCGATGAAAAAGATAAACTCAACCGATAAAGATGTAGCACTATAAATATTTTTTAACCGTAATGGATAAACTTCTTTAATATAATAATAATAAATAAAAAAAAAGCAACTAATTAAAGCCCAGCCCAAGCCCAATACCCTTCTTCTCTCCTCTCTCTCATAAGACAGGTTCAGAGGCTTTTGAGGATATAGATAAAAAAAATTACAGTTCAGAGGAGCCGACAACTCTGAAATGCCTCAGTTTCTCCGGTCGTCGTCGCTAGGGTTCGCTACAGTCACCGTCGCGCTCTGTTCGGCCATCTCCGTCTTTGTTGCGCAGCCGATTTCTAGGGCTTCTGCTCTTGTTGCGCTACCGCCTTCATTTTCGGTCATTCCTGCTCGCCGATCGTAGTTTGATCCTTGCCTGGAGTCTGAGGCGTACAAGAGGCGTGCGACAGATTCAACTAAGGAGCACGCCTCTCAAGATGAGCCTCAGATTTCACGCCTTGAGGCATTCTTCATACGCCTCAAATTGAGGCGCGCCCCTCGTCACCGTTTTTTAAAACCATGGGAATAGGTGCTAAATTTTTATTTTTTTTTCTTTTCATTTTTAGAAATAGCGATTCCTCTAAAACCTTTGAATCATGAATAATAATTCTATCACCTATTTGAGCAAAACTCGATCAATTCAGATGAAAAGCTAAAAAATCTGAAAATTGAGCAACTATATTTTATGTTAACTAACCCAGCAAAAATAAAAATAAAAAAGAGAAAGAATTCAACCTGAAAAAACAGAACAACACACAATAAAGATAGCCCATTACATGCATATGTATGCAGATTAAAAAATGACTCGTTGGCTCCCTTGAAACCTTAAAGAAGCTAAAATTCCAATAACAAATGCTGAATGATAGTAAGCACTACTAAACATTACAAAAAAATACTATAATTTTTTTTTTTTTTTTTCTTTCTTTCAAATAAATAAAATACAACTTACTACGTATACCTCAAGGAGGTTAGGAACACAGATAATCTCAGCGAAAGGAAAAAGAGATGGGTGGGAAGTAGCCTCAACAACGACTTTTCTGACGACGGAACCCTTGACATTCAATGTCTGCTTCTTAAAGTAATCTATGTACTTTGCTTGATTTTACTCAATGTCCATCTCTCAGATTCCGATTCTTAATGATCCGCACCTAAAAAAATTACATTTTTTTTATACATCAGAGTGTGTACATATGTACAAATACATGGATTTTGAAGGAATTGAAATTTGAGAAAATTAAAATCTCAAGTTTCGAAAGATGAGATTTTATGGTTTAGAAATTCTGACGAGGATTTTGAGAGTTCCTTTACTTTGTATAGGATATATGTCTTTTGGCCTTTTTGAAGCTGTCATCGGCAATTCCATTCTTGGCTGTAGTGTCGCTATCATCTTCGGCGACTGAGGCTTGTAAATAGAACATAAATTCCTTTTATCGCACCTAACACGACTCCACCAGTACGAGCAGAATTGGGACCAGACAAAAGGAGCACGTGCTGAAAGTGAGTTGGCCTATAATACCCTGAACTACCGTGACCTAGATCTCCAACAGCGAACACGAAGGATGATCTTAAGATCATAAGATGGGTTGGGACGCATGCATGTTGCCGAGGCTCAGAACGAAACCTCGGTTGGAGGAGGTGACGGAGTCATGACTCCGTTATCCACACCTCTGAAGTAGCCATTTGTTTACCCCCTTTTTTATATCTTCTTTAGGCTTAAAAGCTATCCCTTAGAATTTCATTGGAACGTGTGTGAAAATCAGAGAGGGGTTTCAAAGAGAGAAGATGTAGCGGGCAAAATAAATGAATAGTACAGAAGGTAATGTTGGGGCTATAATACTTTCCTTGAGTCTGAAATTAATAAAGAATTAATGGATGTACAAGTTGCACCAACAGAAAAACGAACAAGCAAAAGAATAAACCAACATAAGGAAACCAGCAGATTTACAACATGCCAGTCTTTATTCATTCAAGACTTTACATGATTTTTTTTTTTATCAGAAATCACCAGAAAGAATTTTACAGACTTACAAGAGTTTTATCACTCTATCTCATCTCACTTCTACTACAGAGATATTACTTCCTATCTCTCTCAAATTACAGAATTCTGTCTCTACAGAGCTCTATCTATGAGCTCCTATTTATAGATACAATGGAACATCATTTCAGCTTTCAACCACTGTAATTATCACGGGCTCCACCTTGTTGAAGATTCCAACTGAAATTAGTTAAAATCGGTTAAGAGAAGGCTCCTACATGAAATAGATTTTTCTGATTGTTTGAGGAATCAAGAAACTGATTTTAAGGAATCAGATTCTTACAATCTCCATATTGATTCCTTGAAGTTCCAACCTCAACTTCACTACCTTGCAAGATATAGATGCCTCGTTGTAGGACTCCTTTCATGATCACCACAGAATTTTTCATTACATTTAACACTCCACCTTGAGCTTTATACATACAACCATCTTTGTCAAGTGCTCCAAGTGAGATTAGATTTCTTTTCAGTCCTGGTACATGCCTAACTCCACCTAGAACTCTTGAAGATCCATCCCTCATTTTCAGCTTGATAGAACCAACACCAATCACTTCACATGTGTTGTCATTTGCCAATAGCACTTTGCTTTCATCAACCGGTTTGTAATCAATGAAAAATTCCTTTCTTGGTGTAATATGAAATGGACAACATGAGTCCATTATCCAACCCTTGCTATGGCTTGCTTTGTTGTAGCAAGGACTTCAACCTCTTCACAATCTCCAAAAGCATTTGCACAGTCTCCATCTTGCTTGTTGTTTCCTTGCTTCATCCACATCTTGTTTCTTTGTAGACAATGCTTCCTAAAGTGTCCTTCTTGATAACAAATCCAAAACTCTCTTTTCTTTCTTTCCTTGTACACTCAACACTTTTCTAGTCATCTTACCATTCAATTTCAGGTCTAACTCCTTTGAGTAGGTTGTTGCAGCAATTTCTTTTATGGTCAAGGACTCCTTGCTATACTTGATGGTGTCTCTTAGATGATCATAGGCTGGTGGCAATGAATTTAACAAGAAAATAGCTTGATCTTCTTCCTCAATCTTGATTTCAAGATTTTCCAAATTTGAAACTAGCTTTGTAAACTCATTAATGTTGTCATCATTGATTTTGATTCATCCATCTTGAAGCTATAGAACTTATGGTTCAAATAGATTCGGTTTGGCAAAGCTTTAGTCAAGTAAAGCTCCTATAGTTTACTTCACATTTCAAATGATGTCTTCTCCTTAATAACCTTCCTTAAAATCGTATCAGAAAGGCTAAGGATGATGATATTTCTTGCCTTCTTCAAGGTGTCAGCCTTGATTGAAGCATCGGTTTCAGATTGCTCTTTTAAAGCTTTTTCCAACCCAAGATTGTCAAGGTGTGCCATCATCTTCTCCCTCCATAGGTTGAAATAATTCTTGTCATCAAATTTTTCCACTTCAAATTTGGATGTAGACATGGTGTGAGAAAGACCCTGGCCAGTAAACTTCCTTCACCAGATTGTCATTCCTACAAATTATCTCAAAAAATTGAGCGTACGGATTTCAGATTTCTTGAATTCTTGTTTGCAGATTTGAAGCCCAGCTCTGATATCGATTGTTGGGGCTATAATACTTCCTTTTAAGTCTGAAATTAATACAGAATTAATGGATGTACGAGTTGTACCAGTAGAAGAAAAATTAGCAGATTTAGAATAGGAAGAATGATCTTCCTCAGTTTTTATTCATTCAAGACTTTACATGATTTTCCATCAGAAATCACCAGAAAGAATTCTACAGACTTACAAGAGTTATACCACTCTATCTCATCTCACTTTCTACTACAGAGATATTACTTCATATCTCTCTCGAATTATAGAATTCTGTCTCTACAGAGCTCTATCTATCAACTCCTATTTATAGACACAATGGAGCATCAATTCAGTTATCAACTACCGTTGAAGATTCTAACTGAAATTAGTTAAAATCTGTTAAGTGAAAGCTCCTACATAAAATATATTTTTCTGCTTGTTTGAGGAATCAAGAAACTGATTTTAAGGAATCAGATTCTTTCCCGTAATACAAAAAGTATGTATATAGAAGATATTTTACTAATAAATAGTATGTATCTAATTTGTGAACAATGAGAAGCTTTTGGCTGCACACTACTGAACCAGTTGTCTTACCATTTCTAATCATATATTTGTAACGCCCCAAATTTCATAAATACAAGACGCTACTTAAGTCGAAATATCATGTAAATAACTTTCTTCAATAAACGCCAAAATGCGTAATTTTTTTTTTTAAAAAAAAAAAACTATAGCAAATAAACACTAAATGCGGAAACATCATTTGAATAATTTACTCATTCAAGAGTCGATACCAAATAAAATAAGTAAAGTGCCACAATTTACAAAAATACTAAAATTTGAGATTTAAGACAAAATAGAAACCGGCCATTAAAATACTAGTTTCAAAAATTTATAATTTAAATTGTCTATTATGTAATCATGATTGCCCCGCTCATTGCCTTGCCTTGCCGAGCTCCTTAACCTGGAAGAGTGAAAAAATATTGGGTTGAGCATAACGAATTATACTCAGTGGGAAACAGCAATCAGTCCAAGTTAAATCTAAATATGAAATCAAATTATGAATATAATACAAATACAACATACTGTAGAAATATGTACTGTGGGACATCCCCAAGGACCCAATTACGATCCCGAACCTATTTACGGTCCCTGACAACATGCTATAGCGCTTAACAATTTTGCATTGTGGGACAACCCCAAGAACCCACTTTCGATCCCGGACCTATTTACGGCCCCGGCAACCTTTTCATATGTATAGGCATAATATCACAATCAAAATCACATATCAAGAATTAACAAAGACAAAATAACCACAATTGCTTAAATGTAAATCCCACCTCAAAGTCTTGAAATTTTCTTGAAATTGAACGAATGTAATGTTACCGTGCTTCAAACTTCTCCCGCGACCTTGTCTAGCAAGAACAAAATTAATATAATTTAGGATACTAAGTCCTAATTAATACTTTAAAACTTTTAGGGACCTTGATTGAACTTTTGAAAATAAAGAAATAGGTAATTGGATAATTATTTAAATCTTTAGGGTCTAATTATGAAAATTAAAATGTTTAGAGCCAATAAGATAAAATTAGAAAATATTTTATATTTAATTTGAAGAATACATAAACTTTGGGGGTGAAAGATTCAAAATTGCATAAGGGACTAACTTACACTTTTGGCCAAAGTTGGGGATTTAAAAATGAAATTTCCATATTTAAAACAAAACCCCCCACTCCCAAACCCAATTCACGCAGAGAGTTACAGAGAGTGTCTTGCCTGTGGAAATCAATGAGAAATTCCAAATGGGTTGTCACGTTTTAATGATTTTCAAACCGAAATTGAGGTCGGAAGAGGAAGTCCAATGGTAAGAGCAATGTATGGGGAGCAAGGTATGGAGTATGACATTAAATTCACAGCTTTCGTTTCTTCTTTTCATTTTTTTTCCATCTATTAATATATGGTGAAGGAACGGAGATTATATAATTCCAAATAGATTGAAAATAAATTTTGAAGAAGTTACTTGTACCAATTTTTGAAGAATGAGTTACTGGTTCGAATTGCAACGTGAGATTTGGAGGAAGAATGAACTGTTGTAATGGGTTAATGAATTAGAAGATGATGGTGATGAAATTAAAGAAAATAATTGTTCCAACGTTGAAGAATTTACCTAGTTGAATGCCAAGCTTTCTGAGGAGTTTTGCAGCCGTGAGTGGATTTTGGAAATTTTGAATTTTAGGTTTTTGACACAATTCAGCCATACAAACCTAGGCTCCAGAATTTGGACAATCGATTGGGCTGATAATGGACTTAAACTTGGGCCAAAAAGGAATATTGGACCAAGAGAAATTTTAAAATAGATGTTGGGTCTAAAATTTGATCCGATAAGGAAAATTTGAATTTTTAAGATTAAAAATCGTTTTTAAATTCTTATATTAAATGTTTTTGCTAGACAATTCGACGGACGTAAAATAAATTCTAAAATTTGACGAAAAAGTCGTAGCGACATAATTTAAGTTATAAAATTTACATTTTAAAATTCGGATCGCTACAATATTCTTCTTGAAGCTCATCTCTCTGTCTCTTCTGTGCTCTTGGTCTTGGTATGAGTGCTGTGTTTGGTAAGTGGATGTTTGATAGAGGTTAAAATTAAATTTTCAATAGATGGGGTGATTGAAAAGTCGTGGGAACATGAAACATGTTGTTAATATTGATTATTTGACTTTGATTAAAATTCGATTTTAATCCGCCTAAATTCAACAGCATAAAAAAATTTGCAATTGGGTGTCAGTTGAACGCGGTTGTAGGTCATTGTTTAATGTATATGTTGAAGTCTTCTTAGAGAAAATAATTAGATTAATCAGCAATCGGTTTGACAAAGCTATCGGGTTTTTCCCCCTTTCTTGGATCAAAATAAACATCCATGGAAGGAAAGTTTTATTCTTCATTCTAGTACTTGCTTCAACTGTTTGCATTTTCTTGAGGTTTGTACATGTTCAATTCTTCTTGATTTCATAAATATTTTCCAATTTCGATTGATTAAAACCCTAGAAATTTGATACTCAGGATATTGTGTACAATTGGGGTTTGTTTTCTGTATTAATTTCTCTGGATTGGATTGGAAACAATTATTGACGCCATGCCTGTGGCTGTGGGACAAGCACTTACGAATGCTTCAATAAGCTGGCTGTTGAATAAGCTGGGCACTGAAGATGTTCTTGATTTTATCGTAAAATGGAAACTCGATGACCAGCTTCTAAGAGATTTAAAGATGCGGCTGCTCACTATCAATGCTGTTCTCAATCATGCTGAAGAGAAGCAGGTAGATGATGAAAATGTCAAAGATTGGCTTGATGAGGTCAATTTTTCTGTTTATGATGCTGAGGACATATTGGAAGAGATTGCCTTTGATGCCATTGAATCAAAGAACGGCATGAATCAGGTACGAAACAGCATCTACAGTGCTTTACATCTTAGTGATTCAACTAAAGAGTCCATAGATTTCAAAATATCTGATACAATAGATACTTTAAATCCGTTGGCTGTTCGCGTGGAGTCAAAACTGAAGAGCATGATTGGACGATTAGATGATATTGTGAAGCAAAAAGACGTTCTTAATTTGCGAGAGGATGTTGGAGGAAAATTGGTGATCTATGATAGATCGCCAACAACTCCTTTGGTAAACCGATTTGATCATGTTTATGGTAGGAAGAATGATGAGGAGAAGATACTTGAGCTGCTTACTCACGAAGAAAGTACTGACGACAGGTTTCATGTCATTCCAATTGTTGGAATGGGTGGTATTGGCAAGACAACACTCGCACGAATTGTGTTCAACCACGAAAAAACCAAAGGGCTTTTTAATGTGAAAGCTTGGGCATGTGTGTCTGATGAATTTGATGTGATGAAAATAACAAAAACACTGGTTGAGTCAGCTACTAAGAATACCTGTGATTTAAACAATATGGAATTGCTTCAAGAAAAATTGGTGGAGAAATTGAAGGGGAAGAAATTTTTACTTGTTTTGGATGATGTATGGAATGAAAAACTTGGGTTGTGGGATGTTCTGCAGGTTCCTTTTGGAGTTGGAGAACCTGGAAGTTGTGTTATAGTTACGACACGCAATGAAAGTGTGGCATCAATTATGGGTACTGTACCATTTTATCATTTGAGGGAGTTGTCTGAAGATGATTCCTTGTCTCTGTTAGAACATGTTGCCTTTCCGAATAAAAATTCACATGCATATCCAGGACTTCAAAAAACTGGGAAAGAAATTGCCAAGAAGTGCAAAGGCTTGCCTTTGGCAGCAAGGGCGCTTGGGGGCCTCTTACGCTCTAAGCTGGATGAAGGTCATTGGAATGATATCCTATACAGCAATATGTGGGATAACCTTAATACAGACATTCTTCCAGCACTAAGATTAAGCTATCATTACCTCCCTGCACCTCTGAAGAAGTGTTTTGCTTATTGCTCAATGTTCCCAAAGGATCATGAATTTGAGATGGAAAAACTAGTCTTCTTATGGATGGCTGAGGGTTTTGTGCAGGAGCCAGAAGGAAATCAAGTGATTGAAGATGTGGGCCGAAATTACTTTAATGGCCTGTTATCAAGGTCATTTTTCCAACGATGTAGTGATGATGGATCTAGATTCCTGATGCACGATCTTATCCATGATCTGGCACAATATGTCTTTGGCAAAATATGCCTTAGACTTGAGGATCGCAATGAGGTCATTAAGCAGTACAATGTGCCCGCTAAGGTGCGTCATTTTTCATATATCAGAGGCTCTGATGTTACGTTTGTCAAGCTCAAATCAATTAGCAATGCCAAGTGTCTACGCACCTTCCTACCATTAGATCAGTCACTTGGTTTCAACATGCATGGCATATCACGTAAGGTACTTGAAGAATTGTTGCCGGAATTGAGATTTTTGCGCGTCTTATCTTTGAGGGGTTATGAAATTGATGAGTTGCCTGATACTATTGGAAACTTAAGGCATTTGCGGTATCTTGATCTTTCTTACACTTCCATTAAAGAGTTACCTGAAGCCGTTGGCAATCTCTATAATTTGCAGACGTTGCTACTGCTTGGTTGCCGTGATCTTGCTAAGCTACCGAAAGATATGAAGAACCTTTTGAACTTGCGGCATCTCATTATTGATCCCAGTTGCTTGACAAAGATGCCTTCAAGTGTTGGGAGATTGATATACCTTCAAACACTTTCTTATTTTATTGTCGGTGAAGGGACTGAGTCAAGTATTGGAGAGTTCAAGGACTTGATACATCTAAAAGGGTCACTTTCCATTTCAGGATTGCAGAGAAGTAAAATTAATGAAGCAATTGAGGCCAAATTGGAAGTCAAAGAGCACCTTCAAGAGTTAACTTTAGAATGGACTAGTAGATTTGATGATAGCCGAATAGAAACTATGGAAGAAGAAGTACTTGACGCTCTAGAACCTCATAAAAACTTGAAAAAACTCGTAATAAAAGATTATGGTGGGAAAAAATTTCCAGGTTGGTTCAGTGATCCTTCATTCAAGAAAATGACCAGCATCCATCTCTATGGTTGTAAAAGGTGCAAGGCCTTGCCATCAGTTGGTCAACTACCTTCACTTAAAGACCTAATCATTAAAGGAATGGATAGTTTAGAGGTTGTTGGCTTTGAGATTTTTGGTGATGATTATTTTCCATCACTTGAGACCCTAAAGTTTGAGAACCTGAAAGAGTGGAAAGAATGGTTATCTTTTGAACGTGAAGCTGAAGGATTTGCTAAACTCCGTGAGCTTACTGTAATTAAGTGCCCTAAGTTAAAAGGATTCTCCTTCATTTTTCCTTCCTTGCAAAAATTGGTTGTCAAATCCTGTGAAGAATTATCCACTTTCTCAAAACCTCCTCCTATTCCCGAAGGTGTCTCTGGTTCATTACCTGAATACTCAGAAGCCATAAACTTCCTTAATCTCCGAGTGCTTATCCTTGTAGGTTGTCCGAATTTAAATGAACTACCTACTTCCCTCCCTTCATTGGAAGTGCTTCAAATAGATGGGTGTAATCAACTGGCTGGACTTTCAATGCTTTCACACCTGCGGAATTTGGTCTTGATGGATTGTGATGCAAAGTTACTTGGATGTCTTGTTGAACTACATTCATTGAGATCATTGGAAATTCAGAATATTTCAAAATTTACATCCTTAACACAGGGGTTCATACAGCAATCGTCTAAACTAGAAGAGTTAAAGATTTTTCATTGTGAGGATCTTGAGGTTTTGACAAATTGGCAGAATGGATTGGTGCAGCTTATGTCTCTTAAACGTTTGACAATTCTTCAATGTCCCAAACTCACTGATTTGCCCGAGGGAAAGAAGTTGCCACCTATACTTGAATACTTGGATTTGAGGCATTGCCTTAACTTGAAACAGCTGCCATCTGATCTATGCAATCTCAAGTCTCTGACGGAGTTCAGAGTCGAAGAATGTAAAATGCTCGAATCATTTCCACATAGGGCCCTGCCAGGTACACTCAAACGTCTCGTGATTCAAGGATGTGATGCTCTAACGACTATTCCAATGGAACTCGTTGGTAACAATAGCGCTCTTGAATATTTAGAAATTGGAAGGTGTTCTTCTCTTGAATCGTTCCTTGAGCAAGGTGAGTTCCCAACAACTCTCATTCATATTAGGATCAACAACTGTAAAAAGCTTAAACTGTTACCACATGGGATAATGAGCGAGAACACAAAACTTGAGTATTTTGAGGTGGACAATTGTCCCGCTCTCGAGTCATTTCCAGCCGGCCAGTTACCCATGACTCTCAGGCGGCTTCAGATCGGCAATTGCAATATTGGTTCCCTGCCTGCGAATCTTCCTAGCCTCAGGAATCTCGAGCAATTGCAAGTATCTGGTTGTCCAATTCTGGAATACTTTCCTTCAGGTGCATGGCGCAGCCTCAGTTTAAGAAATGTTGAAATTAATGAGTGTGAAAATCTCAAGTCGCTTCCTGATGGAATCTACAACCTCACAAATCTAAAAGAACTAACAGTAAGTTTTTGTCCTAACCTCGTATCCATAACGAAGCAAGGATTCCCTGCCAGTTTAAGATTACTTTCAATTACCGAGTGTGGAAGTATCAGTTCTCTGGATGGGTGGAATCTGCACAAACTGAAATCCCTCAATTTTTTTGCCCTCGGTGGATTTCCTGGATTTGTTTCATTCTCGACTGTTTATCTTCTTCCTCACTCTATTACTGAACTTCGACTTAAGGACTTACCAGACCTCGAATCCCTATCTGAGACACTACAAGTTCTCACGTCGCTCGAGACTCTTATGATTCTTCAGTGCAAGAAGCTGAAAGCTTTGCCAGATAGTGGTTTGCCAGCCACGTTATCCACACTAAAAATTTCGAACTGTCCTCTGCTATCACCAAGGTGTGAGAAGAACGGAGGAGAAGATTGGCACAAGATTGCAAATATTCCCACCTTAATTATTACTTAGTGGATAACACTTCTAGCATTGAACTCATCGTTTATGCTGCAAAATCATGTCAGGTAATCCATTTGCAGTCAAGGTTTCCATCATTCCATGTTGATGAGTACTTCGATTTAAAATCATGCTTTCTAAATGTCAGGCATTTAAAATCCATATAACCATTTTACTTTACAGAGAGCTCTCCTGTACTTTGATGATTGTCATGGTTTTTAGTAGGAAGTCAGTGGGGAATGGCATTGGTTCTGTGTCTTTAGCATATTTAGCTGTATCTTACAATCTGAACCGCGTAACAATTTTACAGTGATTTAAAGTGCTTGCATGTCCATAAATGTGTTCATTCTTACCATGGATTTATTCATATATGATATGTGGATTCAGACGTACGTCTAAATTTTTTTGTGGCTTGAGTTTCGATTTTGAATCTTGTCCCCCGTACAAATCTGATTATTACCAACCACTTGTTTTACCTTAGGCGAAGCAGTCGAATTGGTTGATGCAAATGGACACTCAATCCTGGCTGAATTCTTCTCCAGAAGGAATGTATGGAAACAAAAAATGGGCGATTTAGCCTCGTTCCATCAGGACGAGACCAAATAATACAGCTAATCTGTTGATGGCTGCTGCTAGTCGAATTCAACTTCCTTCAAAGGTATAAACTATCAGAATGTCTCGTTTTTTAATATTAAAATTGTCTCACGTTGGTTTTTTCTAGCAGCAAAATCGGACTGAGTATAGTTAGCAGTGCCTGTGAATACTGATCATGCTAAATGGGAAAAGAAGAAGTTGAAGCAGGTGTAGCAAGAAACAGCTCTTTCACAATGACTGCCATTGTCTACCGTGGGACTGACTTTCTTAGTATGTTCTGGTTAAACTTGCCGATACGTGCTGAAATTGATGCTTCAGATATTTACATTTTTAGTGGTGTCAACGTAGGCCTAGCGAAGTGCTCATGAAAAGCCAATGACCAGATACAAAAGCTAACCCTGCCTAGACCCATAAACAGACTATCCCAAGCGTCTCTTCCCCCGGCCCGGCTTGATTGGCACGACTACCTGTTACAAGAGTCGGGGAAGACAAGTGCTTCAATCTCACAGACGGAAAATGTCCCGATAGGACTCAAGGACCATTTGAGGTGGATTCCCTCAGTTTTTTGTCAATTCTGTAAAGTTCAGAATACTTAAATTTAATTCTCTGTAAAGCCAAACGCTACTCATATAAAATTGTCATTATGTATGTGTTTTTTGAGCATCCTTTTGAGTAATTGCAGTAAACAAAAGGGTGGGAACGGTGCTGATGGGATTGAAAAAACAAACTAAAGGTAAAATAATTTCCACAAATCAGACTCATGAATGCTGTAGAAATCTCTCATATATAATAGGTAAAGAACCATTACTTTTCGATTTCTATAACCATTGTGTTTTTCTTCAGAAAAAGGTAAAGAGTACGATTGTTTGACTAGTTACTTTTTGAGTTAATCTAACTTCCACTGCGTCCTTTTTGTTCTTTCTTATTATTTTCCTCTTTCTTGACATAAATTAAAAATGAAGAAAGAACAAAGAAACTCCCGGGTGTCAAGCAGTGGGCTACAAGGGGTAACCATATAGTTTCAGCCTTAACACATACCGAATTTGCAGACAGTAGCATCACTTGGCATCACCATGCCGCAGGAACTGGACAAATTTTGATCTCACCTCTGAAGGGATACGAACTGGACGATAGTTTTTATCAAGCCAAACTGCCGTGCCTCTTGCCTCCAAAATCGGCTGTAGACACACAAACACAGCTCGAGAGTATTAGCAATTGCCCTTTCCAATTCTTCCTTACCAGTTTTTTCCGTTACTATTGAATTACACTACAAGATAACAGTAAGAATGTATGAGACCTCTTGGTTAGGTAGCTTGACGATCAAGTGTTCAAAGAATAACCGAGCAGCAGAAGAGTCGGACACCCTCACCTTCACAAGAAACCTATCTCCGCTCTATAAACACAGGAAAATTACAAGGGCAGCAAAATCTAACATTAAGCAATGAAAAACATGGACAAGAATAATAACAATGTAAAGAATAGCCATGTCTTGTACTTCACTCTGTTAAATACCAAGATATGTAAAATTATTTTCCTTCTATTGATGGAATATAGAAGTGCATTTGTTCAAATCAGTAAAAGCATCTTCTATGTAAGCAAGTCGAAGTTATTAGCATCCTTATACTCTATGTTTTCAGTCTTCTGGGAGCTTGAAATTCGGAAACATATAAGAAACAAGAACTAGTCCATAGCCTGAGAAAGAGTACGATGCTTGGATCTTAAACAGCATACCCTTAAAGGTGCAAGAAATTTTAGCGACAATTCTGACAGCGCTAATGCATTACCAGTACGGGCAATTGCATCAGCATTTACACCAATTCTTTCCAGAAGTTCATGACGACCTGTTCAAATATTAAATAAGAAGTCAAACCTAACTGAAAGAAACGAAAACGATAATTTAAATGTAATTATTTTAATCAAATGTTATAAAAAATTGTGATTGTGATGCAAATCATTTGACTACAATGACAAATTATCCATTCCCTGGTTGTAAGCCATTTGTGTTTCTCACAAACCTCTCTTAAAGCTCTGCAAGTTCAAGCTTAGGGCCACATTTTGATTTATCTTTCCTTAAAGCCTAATCTGAAGCCAACCTAAAGTATGCATCAAGGCTTGACCCATCATCACCTAGGGAACACATTCCTTGGCCTTACCATCTTTTGACCATAAGAAACATTTAAAAAACTTAATAGTTTTCTTCTATACACATTGATTCGAGCAAAAGAAGTCCGTCAATAGGAGAAAATGATGGGAATGAGCATCAGTTCACCATGTTCTCTATAGTAACTACTTGTCCCAACAACTACATGTAGGCACTGGTGAATTATTCCGAAAGAAAAAAAAAACTATAAAAATACTTACGGCCAAATAGTCATCAACTGTTGAATTGCAGTGATATATGAACATCTTAATCTAAATTAACCATTGATGTGGAAAGTACAAATGAAAAGGTTTTGGATCTAGATCTTTGCCATGTCTAGGGCACAGATAAGAGGCATACTAAATTCGTTAGGCTTGATGTTCACCTAAACAGGGTTATTATTTTTATTCCATACATATTCATTGGTATCTAACTCTTCCACTTTGCTATCAAATAAATATAGCTATTTTAAGGGGAATAAATCTTGGCAATGTCATAATTAGGTTAGAACTAGGATCATCTAGGTCATTTTCAAAACTTTTTGCAAGACGACATACTCTTTGATACTTTTTGACTTGTATCAGCTAGGATATCTTGGAATATTTCAAGCTTTCAATACGACCAAGTTGAATCCCCTCAATGGCAGCACAAAAATTTCACCGTGAAGTTTGAATTTTGCAAAATAGTGAAGCCTATTCAATTGTCGAACCCAATTGTCAAAGTTCGTGTTAATACTTGTTTACTAATAAACAGGACATTTCAGCCATTTTTTTGGTGTCAAAACATGTCATTCAAAGGCCAATTGACATTAGATGGAGTGGTTCCACCAACTCAGGCATACTTACATTGTTGCGTATCAACTTCTGTGTGAAAACCGAAATATTTCGGTATTCTTTGTTATATTTTTTCTGAAACACACATACACTATGAGCAACAGTATTACATAGAGAGGAGTGCTAACATTTAGTATTTGCAAACTCTAAAGTTTTTGTGTAGATATTATTAAGATTGAAGTAGTTCTTATGCAAGCAGAGTCTGAGGCAGACGATGCTGATTACACAAGAACGTGCATGTTATCTATCGCCAACAGGAATTGCCAACATATAAAGCCCTTGTTTAACCATCATTATTTAAAAACTCTTTTTTCTACATACTTATTTTCAACCACACATTTATACAACAAAATATTCTGCATGCAAACCTAAAACTTCTCCCTATTTTTTAACTAAACATTCTCCTAAAAATCACCATTCAAGAGATTGTTTTGGTCAAATAATGGCCATCAAACATGGGAAAAATATGTGCTAACATTTTACAGATTGTATATGTCGAATCGTGTAGAGATATTTGTTTTAGCAGTTCTCACCATGTTGGCAATAACTTGCATAGACAGCATTATTTACAACACCATATTGATCCAATTCATAGTCCCGGACTTGAAGTTCAACTTCGTGGAATTCATCCATTCTGACAAACAGCATAAATAATCTCAAAAAATGTAAAATGGTACATTTCTCAGATACTTTCACAGTAGTTCACACAAATTTAATAACAGATCGATTCCAACTACAAATCTTTAAAGCAATTAAGAAGGAAAGAATAAAGCTGATCCAATTAAGAAAAATAATATGAAAACTCGCAGCAATCAACTATGACACTCAAAAATGTCAAAATAAAAAAACCCATGATACAATTCCCACTTCATAAATTGAAATCAAGATAAAATCATATATCCACAAGATAGAATAATAATTAAAAAAACGACTTTGATAAGACTGACAAGAAAAATTACCCTTTGCCGCCCTTGAAATCAAATGCAACAGCACTGCAGCTTCTGACCGGAGTGAAGCTCGACCTTTGACACGGCAGCTGGAGATGCTGCCGTGGGAATGCCGGGAAAAGGAATTGACGGCGCAAAGTGGGCCAAGTCTCATTGGCAAATGATGCGTTGGAAGACGAGTGAATTGAAGAGGAGACTAAGGAGTGTAACTGTAACATTTTCTTGAACCGGAATTGATGAAAGGGCGTAGAAATTTGGCAAAGCATTAAACACTGAAAAAGTTGGGAGCTTTTTGGGCATCTCTTGTGGCGTTAATATTAATGCCCATGTTTAAATGCCGACGGTTCGACCCCGGTCTTTTTGTCACGTGCTTGACTCGTGATGGTCGATATAAAAAGGGAAAATTACACTATTAATCTCCGACTCACGTCGTTTGACAATACTTTTATTTTTGTTTCTGCTTTTTAGTTTTTATAGAATAAATTTTTAATTAGCCTATTTAAAATGGTTTTCGATTTTTCAAGGTCACACGTCAAACATCTCTCAACATTTTTTGATCTAAGGGTCTGTTTGATAGCATTTGTTTTCCTTAGAACTAAGAATTTATTTTTCATTTTCTAACTTTTGCCTTGTTTGATGGAGAAATTTTCCATGGAAATCATTTTCCTATTTTCCTTCACACGTACACTTTCTTGTTTTTTTGATGATTTCCTTTCCCACCTTTTAGGTGGGTTCTGGTTTTCTTGCTCTTTTTTTTTTGGATAATTGGAAATTTCTTTAGACACAATTGTATAAATAAATTATCAATTTAATTGATAATTTCAATACAAAACAAAGTCAAACGAATGATATTCGGTATGGTAATTTTTTTTATTAAATTTTTTTTTTGATAGTTGGAACAAATTCTAGACTCAATGATAAAAAAAATTATCAGTTTAATGGACAACTTTCATGAAAAACAAAGTCAAACAGACACAAAACTCAAAATTTTTCAGGTGAAAAATTATACCAATTAAACACGATTAATTACAATTCTCAGTAAAACAAATTTTAGGCAATTTAATTCCATGTAATTCATTTTTTTTCACCCAAATTCCATCTTTGCAATCAAACAGACCATAAGTTGTTTTCAATTTAACTATTTTGATATGACATTCCTATCTTGACGGTTAAAAAGCAATTTTTATTAGATAAACCAAATTTAACTATTTTATCATTTTTCATAATTCTAATTGCTAAGAGTCATGATGTTTATTATATTTAAAGTTGTTTTCTTTCTTTCTTTCTTTTTTTTTTTGTGACATTTGCAATAATTATTTTCTTCATCGTCCTTTAACTCTAACTTCAAGATAATAGAAAGTTAATTTTAATAACAGACTGAAAAATCTATATATAAAAAATTAAGAGGAAATTACAGCTAGAAATGTTTTTAAATTTCCATTTTCATAAATAAGGAATCAAATTTAATTATACAAAAATCAGGTTTTAATTGATAATTCATATAAATTAATATTCGATAATAATAATAATATATCAATCTATACATACACCCCCACACATCCAAACCCTAAATTAAATTACAACCCAAACTTTTCCCTTCCCCCATTCTCTTCACCATTCCCTCCTTACTCACCGCCGTCGCCCCCACCACCACCACCACCGCGCTCCTTCTCCTTCTCTCTTTGTCGGGCTGCCGCGAAGACACCTCCACTACCACCACCCACAAGACGCCGGTACCAAGAAGCGGCGATTTGAACGTCGCGGAGTGAAACGACGTTGGCTGTCTCTTCTCTGATTCTTCTTCCCCTTGTTTTGAGTGGTGTGGTGATGACAGTTTGATGGTGGAGGTGTGCAGTGCAGTGCAGTGCAGTGGTGGGTGTTGCGGGGATGTGCACGGTGGTGCTGTAGATGTTGTTGGAAGTCGCGACGACGTCATGGTTGGGTTGTGGCGGTGGTGCTCGTGTGGCTGTGGTGCTCGTGGTTGGGTTGTGGTGGTGTGTGGCTCGCGGTTGGGTTTTGGTGGTGATGCTCATGTGGCTTTGGTCTGCCTGCCATGGTCGGGATCTGCAACTCCACGATTGATGTGGTTTTTGGGTGTGTTTTAGTTGGTGGTGGATGGGGTGGTGGTTCTTGGGTGGCGGTCGCTATTGTAGCGTTGGCTTTGTTTGTTGGCAGCAGATCCGGTGATGGTCTCGGGAGGTATGGTGTCGTTGCAGACGGTGTTGTTATTGTGGCAGTGATTGTGGTGTTTTTTTGTAGCAGGTGAACGACAGCGATTGTGGTTTTTTTTGGTGTTACGGTGCAGGCGGTGGCGGTGGCGGTGGTAGTGTGACGAGGGTGACGATGGTGGTGTTGTGGCGAGGGGGGAGTGGGGTAGTGTTTGTGACCAAATTGGTTGGTTTGTGACCAGAACATTGGCGGAGGATCGGGACTGGGGTGGGGTGTTTGGTATATGTGACCGACATTTTGGTTCATTGTAACTCATCAATAAATTGTGATCTATAATTTTTTGATCCGTGACCAATGAATTAAATTGTGGCTTATAAAATGTTTAATTTGAGACCTCGAAATAATTTTGTGACCAATTAATTTGATATTTTGTGACCGTAAAATAAGTTGCGTAACTTATAAATTTTGTGATTTGTGACCGATAAACAAATTATGACTTTTAAAGTTTTAATTTGTGATCGATGAACGAACTGTGACCTATAAAATTTTGAAGTGTGACCTAATTTTTTTTTGTATTGTGACCAAATTGCATAGATTTATGTCCTTAATATATTCGTCGGAGTTGGAACACTTGCCGGAATCAGAATGGTTGTCGAAATAAAGTGGCGGCGGAACGATAATCGGAATAGTCATCAGAATCGGAGTAGTCGCCGGAACGGTAGCCAGAGATCAGTTGTGACTGGAACGATAGTCGAAATAGTTCCCGGAGCGGTAGGGGTGGTGGAGATGGGGTGGGGTAATTATGTTATATTAGTATTAAATATGTAATAATAAACTGATTTAATAATTTATTATTTCATAAATAAAAATTTAAAAAAACCTGCTTTTTGAAATTTGAAACTTGTTTTTGTATTTTTGAAATGGTGTTAATTAAAAACCTTAAATATGTATTGTTCCCAAAAATTAATATAGAGTGTACTTTGTTATTTCATTTACAAGTATTTTCATCTATTTAACCATTTTATGTGCTTTTTTGAGAAAAGTTGTAATGAGATTATAATGGAGAAGAGTATGTAGATAATAAGTAGCAATTGTGCATGTGTCGTTAAAATTAAAATTTGACGGTAAACTTTAGAGTAAAATGAGATTATAATTTTAGCCAAACACACAATAATATCAAAATTGTAATTTTCCCACTATTTTTAACAAAGTATTTTAGTTACTATTCAATAAAAAGTAAAAAATAAAATTAACTTTTCAAAACACAAATATGTAAAATGTATCAGTATCACACCCTGTACTACATATAGAGGGAGCCTATTTCCACCAGTCTTAAGGTTTTTGGTTAGGGTTAGGGTTTTGGTGGTGGTTGATGGTTAATTTTTGTTTCTGACACTATCTTATATTAATATCTTAAAAAAAAAAATTGATATACAATTACATTATTTCATTAATTTCTTTTTTCATTTTCTTTTATTATTTTCTTTCTTATATCTCATTTTCCTTCGTATAAATCAAAAGCTTCGGGATTTTCTCGTGATTTTCAAAAAGTGACAAAGAAACAATAGTAGAAATGAGTGTCAGATTATTAAGGATCGCGCACGGGCTGTCCCAACTCTTGGGACTTGAATTTCATCTTGATACTTGAAAACTCCTACGATTGACATTCAGATAATTAACTTCGATACGCCTTTCAAAGTGGCAACATCTATAGTTTGTTTGAGTATAGGGACTTCTTACCCTTAATGAAAGAATCAATCAGATTTGTTGAAACTTTATGCTAGGGTTCGTTTGCATGAAACTTGACAAGTTTTCCATATTGATCAAGAAAATGAAATGGTCTATTAGAAATCTTGCAAAACCACAACGTTTGAGGAGTCTATTGAGAAACCAAGAATAAATTGATAGTGTAAATCGGATTTCAATTGCATAACATCTATGAAACACATCCAAAAATATTTCATCAACATGCATACAAGCCTAGTTGAGACTTGGAATCTTGTGTTTGAATGTGTGTGTATGGGTGTGTGTGTGTGTGTGTTTTTTTTTTTTTTGAATAAATTACGTCTATTTCAATTCAATTCAATTTTTTTGGATTGCTTCTCAATGGCTAGTAGTAATCTTCTAAAATAACTATTATTTGACATCACACACTAAGGATTTCATTTTTTAACGCACACATTCAAGAACTCAATTAAATTTCTGTAGAAAGCAACAACAGCCACAAACAATGACTTCGATCTTGGATCAACTTTTCTTTCCACCCTTGCCAAGTTTGTCTCTCAACTCATTTAGTTCCTAAAACTTATGCAATTTGTATCTTGGATCGACTTTTCTTTTTCAACCTTGCGAGTTCGTCTCTCAACTCATTTAGTATTCCTAAAACTTATGCAATTTGTATTCTTCATTTCATTTCCAAGTTTTTAAAACTATAGAAGCACATCTAATCACACGACAATTATAGAGCCCGATCAAGCTCCATTGTAACATGCTCAATTGGTACCAGGATTCATCTTGAGTCTCCCATATAATGGGTTCGAATCTTGCGGACGCATCAGAAAGCCGTAAAGGGTAAGATTACGTACGATATGATAATGGTTCCGGCCCAAGGTCGGGTCGTTACAAAAAAAAAACGCCTTGCGCCGGAGTCGTTATCATATCGTATGTACTGTCCGTTCTAGGAGAGCATGAGCACATCTTACCCCTCACGGCTTTCTGAATTATCCCTAGGATTCGAACCCAGGACATTACGTGCAGTATGATAACGGATGCGACACAAGGTCGGTTGGACACTTTTCAACTCATTGATACGCTTAGAAGATGCAGGTCATTCAACTTCAGGGGATGAAATTAGATTTGGAGTGGACGGCATAGGATTTGGAGTACCCAACCTCTTTGAAAAGAAAGATAACAATGTTAAAGCTAGCCCATTTTTTCCTCCACTGTTAATGCTAGCCTATTTGAAAAATGAAAACCCAATTAATTCCCAAACCCTTTCAAAATTATTTACACCGTTTATGAAATTTGCCCACCGATTTCAACTTCAAAATTTCAATCCGCAACGAAGAGTGGTCGTTTGCCGAAGTCTGCCCCTCAGTCAACTGAGCTGGCCTTTTACTATTTTCTAGTTTCAATTTATTTCGGTATGAAAAAATCGGTAAGTGAAAATCGGCCCTTCTTCTTCTTCTTCAGCCGAATGGCCCGAACCTTCAGCAATAGCCGCCCATGGTTTTTAATATCTTGTGAAGACTTTCAGTATTTAATTGTTTATGTTTATTGTTAATCTTGTTTCAATTTCTTAATGTCTTGCTTTAGCGAAAATCGGCCCTTGTGCTTCATTTGCGGCATGTTGCTGGCATGTTTATCAGATTTCTAGTATAACACAATACAAAGGAGGTATGTTTCGTTAGATTATTTACACTTGTTCACATGAATTAGTATTCCTTTGAAGGCTTGCTGGCTTGTTTAATTGTTTATCCCCTTCCAAATGCTTAAGTTGTTTCATAAAAATTAGACTTGCTACTGCTAGTTGCTAAAATGCTAAGTTGCTTTAGGATTTAGGAATTTATTTAGGAAATGTTAGTTTGAGAATTGGGAATTTAGCCATGTTAAATTTTGAAAATGAGAGCTATGTGTTTATTAATATGCTATAATGATAGGAATTTATAGAATATTGAAGTATTTTGATATTTATGCTCTTAAGTTTTTTAATCAGGAAGATCGACATTCTTCCAAAAAAGGAAGAACCCTGTTATCTTTTTTTTTTTTTTGCAAAGAGCAACAAATAGTACTTCAATTCCTACGGTGTGACTCCAAATCCAATTTTATCCGCTGAAGTTGAACGGCCTTTCATCTTCTAATCTTAATTTGGAACCAACCATCTGATTCTATTGAATGAGATTCAAGAAAAAGAAAGCAAATATGTGTTCATCCATTTAATGAACGCGATCAGACTAGATGAGCCTATCTAAATGCTCCTTATCAACCAAAACTTTTGGAGTATCATAGTAAAGAATATGGAAAGCAGAAATGTTGATTTCTGATTTCAGCAGTGTTGCTACAATCAGTTTCCTTGGTTGGAATACTCAACATATTATTTTTATTTCATCGTTGGATTTGATAGTTGGAAGAACAGAAAAATTGTTTGCGTCTAAACTCAGTGGTGAGCATGAAAAATCTCCATCTTCAATGAATCGTAGGAAAAGTTGTTTTGGGTAATGCTCCTAAATGCTACGTGTATCTCCAGACATTCAAAAAGAGTTTTTAAACATTAGTCAATAAAGTACGACAAATAATTCATGACGAAGTTGAGTATGCAAAGTTGAGTATTCTTTTTAACGAAGAAACAAGAGTCGGGAATTGGGGGCTAATTGGTAAATTGCAACAAGATATTTATTGTTTGATGAAAATCACACACCTTTATTCAAGCCAAAAGAGGGACCTAGACCCACGAGACTCTTGCTCCAATAGATGTTTTCAACTGGATCAACTCTTGACCAATTGAGACACATCTATTTGTTGATAAGGTCCAGCATTTAGATAGGCTCAAGTGGAGTGAAAGTTATGGAAGTCAATTATGATTCAGTAACACTAGTCAACCCCCGTTTGACCGTCAATATGTTAAAGTCGTCAAAATGACCATGCATTACCCTCTAAGTTCCATTCCATAAGCCAAATTCGTTATGATTACATCACAACACCAAGTGATGATCATCTCATGATGATTAATGGATTCCACTATTACATGTGTATGATTTCTAACTACTTTGCCAGATTCCCAAAACATCGAGATCGATCTTCTAATTAAGACTTTACTCATTGGTACCTAGAAGAATTTGAACTAGCAATTAAAGGTACATTACTTGCTCAAGATTTAGGTGACTTGTTTGATAATCAAGTGGTGTCTCATTTTGAGCGGTCACAAATGAGTCATCCACCTAGTCCCGTTCAATGTATTTCAAAAACACGTTATTGTTCTTATTCCCAGATCTATATAATCTTAATAAGAACAATACAATCTTATCAACATAATGCGTCCAACTATCAACATAATTACAAGATTGCTTGATAACTTCTCCATACTATGGCTGACTCCACCTCCTAGTGTAAATACTGAACCCGATGTGGACTTTCTAGAGTCACGATTGGATTGAAAATCAGAATTAGTATACCCAATGGGATTCAAATCATGTCCTGAATAGATGAGCATATAGTCTATTGGTCTCCGAAGGTACTTGAGTATATGCTTCACCACTATCCAATGTTCTGGTCCTGAATTTTACTGATAACGACTAACAATACCCACAGCATAATAAATGTTTGATCTAGTGCAAAGCACTAATATATGAGGCTTCCACAGTCGAGGCATAAGGAACCTTCATATGATCATTAGATATCTTTCTCGGAGTTTTGGGAGAATGCTCATTAGATAGATGAATTCCATGTCTAAAAGGGAGTTGTCCCCTTTTGGAATTTTGCATTGTGAATCTAGACAATACTTTTGTTTTTCTAGTCTAATCGAAGATCCTTCTTCTTCTCCACTGCTTGGTCATGTCCTTGTTCAGGACCAACCTCCTTATAATTCCCTTGTTCCCTACTTACCTACTTGTCTTTTAAGAAGGGTTGCATTTGTATAAAAGAAGGATATCCTATAAAGAGTTGTACCTCCAATCTTGATTCCATTTTGTTCTTCTTTCCCTGTAACACATGTGTCGGATACCCTCATATCCGAATATGATGCAAATTAGACTTGCGCTCATTCCATAATTCAAGAGGCGTCATGGGAACCGACTTAAACGGTACTAAATTTAAGATATAAATGGTTGTTTGTAGAGCATATCCCCAAATCAAGACACCATTCTGTTGGAGAGTCTAGGTGCACTCAATTGGGATAATCCAATACTACACACCTTAAACTCTTGGGATAGATATTCGCCACCTCGATCGGATCGAAGAGCCTTGATACTCTTACCCAATTGTTTCTCAACTTCCGTCTGAAACTCCTTGAATTTCTCCAAAGCTTCAGATTTGTGAGACATAAGAGGTATATGTATCCAAATCTAGAGTAATCATCCGTAAAGGTGATGAAGTACTCAAATCCTCCTCTAGCCCGAGTATTGATGAGTCCACTGATGAGTGTTCTACACTCATGATATTTATGTCACTAAATGCGTTATTGATGAAATTGAAGGAAATAAGCAAAACTGGACAAATTGGAGAAATGAGCTAAATTGTAAGATATCCAAAGTTCGAGGATTAAGGTGCAAATACTCCAAAGTTATGTCGGACCTCACAATGATGATTTGAGAGTTTTTGGAGTCAATTGGATGAAGAAAAAAGTCATATGGAGACTCATTTTGACATAGAAAACGTTTGAATTGGAAAATAACATCTGAAGAACAGTTGTAACCCTTTGACTTTTGACTCTTTCTAAAGTATCTTGAATCACCTCAATCGGACATCGGACGTAATAGTTATGATCAAAATAGTGAAGACGTGCAGAGCAGAAACAGGGATAGCAAGGCTGGCGTCACGACGCCAGCCCTGGGCGTCCGACGTCCGCTGCGAGAAAGGAGACAGTTGAAGTAAAAGTCGCGGCGCCGGTTACCGAGTAAAAGGAAATATAAATACACTTGGGGGTATAAATACACTTTTAGAAGACTTAAAAGAGAACTTTGGATGGCTAGGAGAGGCAAGGAAGCATAATGCAAAATTCTTGAAGAAAGTGCAGAGTAGAAACAGGGATAGCAAGGCGTCGCGACGACGCCGACCCTGGGCGTCACGACGTCCGCTGCGAGAAAGGAAACAGCTGAAGCAAAAGTCGCGGCGCCGGTTACCGAGTAAAAGGAAATTTTGATTTTTTTTAAAGGAATCCAGCTCAATCCACCTCCCACTCGTTTTGCAAACTTGGATGGTTAGGAGAGGCAATGAAGCATAAGGCAAAATTCTTGGAGAAGAAATCAAGCGGCGACAATCAGTTTTTCTAAACTCTTGTCTTTTTATTCATATTTTTCATGTTAAGTTCCATGTTGTCAATTATATTTATCATGAACTAATACTTTAGATCTAGAGTTTGATGTAATCGACTTGAGATATGTTTTAATTCCTAATTATCTAGTTTTTTTGGATTTTTCTATCAATTTATTTATGTTGTTTGGATTTAATACTCAATTACTTGACCACTAGTTGAATGAATTGATACGTGAATTTCGGCACTCGAGAGAGGAAAATCTAAGCGTGATCATAAAACAACATAACCTTGATTTCGTGGATTTCGAGAGAAAGTACGGATCTTTGAGACTTGTTTGAATTAAGAACCACATGCAATATAATTAAATCGGAAGTGCGAGAAATCATTCCCTAGAATTTTATAATTCGGAATAGAGATATTGAAATTAAATCGTAGAAATAAATTATAGCAGGCACTCGAGAGAGGGGATATAATTAAATTCTGGTAAAAGCCTATAAATTAAGAGTCTGATTGAGTTAGTAATTTTAGGTTGAAAAACATTGTCGAAAGTGCGAGAAATTATTTCCTAGAATTTTATAATCTGATAACTTCGTTGAATTTTGCATTTGTTTAATTGCCAACTTTAGTTTATCATTATTAGATAAAAAAATCACAATATCGTCCCATTTTGCTTGTCTAGAAAAGTGAAAACTACATAATTATAGTACTCTTGCAAAACTACATAATTTCATCACTATATTACAAAATTTGACACCGTACAATTGTGGCAAAAATTCACGTTATAGAAAACGCGTGACATCCACAAACATTAGAATGTACTAATTCCAAAACTTCTTTAACTCTTGGTCCTTTAGCCTTAAAAAGCCTCTAGGTCATCTTTCCTTCTATACAAGATTTACATGTTGGTATAGATTTCACTTCTAACTCTTTTGAAGGTATCTTTACCAATAAAGATCATGTTTAGATTAATATGATCCAACCTAAGATGTCATAAGAGAATTTCATTGGTACTAGACGATCTCTTTCTTTTATTAGTAGTAGTAGTGTTATGTAGAGCCAATCATATGACTCTAGAGACTATTAATCATATGACTCGAACATATAACAGAATTATTCAACTTGATAACCACCTAGAACGGCTAAAAAGTACCGAATAATCAACACGATATAGTGCAACGGAAACCAAGTTCCGTGTAAGTTCGGGAACCTAATAACAGTTATCTAAAATCATTTGTCTACGATTCTCAAAACATAAAGTAAAAGTGCCAACACCTTTGGTGGACACTATTGCTCCTGTGCCGACTTTGAGAGTGTACTGCCCTCACTGAGGGGCTTGGTTTCCTGAAACCCCTACAAAGAATTACATAAATGATTAGTGGCTCTAGAATCTACAACCCAGGTTAGAATCATCCACTAAGAATGACTTAATGAATATGACATTTCCTTTACCTTGCTTTCCCTTAGCTAGGTTATCCATGTAGTTCATCTTCCAATGTCCCTTTTGTCCACAAGAAAAACACTTTCTCTTTGTTTCCCCGTCAGCAGTGGTTTTCTTTCCCCTTTTCTTGCCATCTTGCTTTTTGCTTGGCCTCTTCCTCTTGATTTCTCCTTTGCCACCAAAAGACTTAGGATGTGAGGATCTGACTGTCATAATCAAAGCATTTCCAATTTTGGCCATCTTTTAGCATTTTAGAGATCTTTCATTAATTCCGTTAGAGACATGTACATTTTATGTAGATTATAATCAACTATGAACTGTGAGAACATATCAGGGATAGTCTTAATGACTATGTCAATCTGCGTCTCAAATCAATGTTAGCTCCTAAAACCTCTACAACATTGAAATGACCAATCATGGTTAACATATGGTCATTTATAGATGTGTCTGGTTTCATGCGCGTGTTCATAATTGCCCTAATGAAAGCTTGCCTAGCTTGTCAGCTTTGAAGTTGAAACATCTCTCGAAAACTTTCTATTATGTTAAAAGCGGTTTCGATATTTTGATGTTTTTGTTGCAACACATTCGACATGGATGCCTAAATGTAGCAACGAGCCATCTCATCAGAATAAAACCACTTTTCATATGTATAGCCTTTTGAGATTCTGTGGAATATCTTTAGGAACTTCGGGGCAAATTTCAGCCAGCACAAATTTGTGTTTTTCGACAGTAAGAAAAATGTTAAGATTTATTTTCCAGTCAACGTAGTTTTCTCCCACAAGTTGATTTTTATTAAGTATTAACAAAAATTAATGATTCACGTATTAATTAAAATGATCAATAATATTTGTATGATGCATGCATTCGTATGTGAATTTAGACCCAAAAACTATATTTCTAATCAAATTTGTGCTGGCTGAAATTTGTCCCGAAGTCCCTAAAGATAATTCCACAGAATCTCAAAAGGCTGCATATGAAAAGTGGCTTCATTCTGATGAGATAGCTCGTTGTGGCATCCATGTCAAATGTATTGCAACAGAAACATCAGAATATCGAAATTGCTTTTGACTGCTTTTGACATAAAGTCTTCAAGAGATGTTTAGACATCAAAGTGACAAGCTAGGCAAACTTCCATTAAGGCAATTATGAAGCTAATATTGATTCTGAGACGCAAGGTGGCAAAGGAAAAATCAAGAGGAATAGGAAGAGGCCAAGCAAAAAGCAAGAAAAGGGAAAAGAAAACCACTGCCGACGGAAAACCAAAGGAAAAATATTTTTCTTGTGGACAGAAGGCATATTGGAAGAGGAACTACCCGAATAACCTAGCTAAGGAAAATCCTAAGGAAAAGCAAGGTAAAGGACATTCATATTCATTGAGTCATTCTTAGTGGTTGATTCTACTATTACCTGGATTGTAAATTCTAGAGCCACTAATCATGTATGTAATTCTTTGCAGGGGTTCCAGGATACAAGCACCTCAGTGAGGAGGAGTACACTTTCAGAGTCGGCACATGAGCAGTAGTGTCCGCCAAAGTTATTGGCACTACTTTATGTTTTGAGAATCGTAGACACTTGATTTTAGATAACTGTTATTATGTTCCCGAACTTACACGGAACTTGGTTTTCGTTGCACTTTTATATCGTGTTTGTTATTCGGTACTTTTTAGTTATTCTATGGTGTTTATCAAGTTGAATAATTCTGTTATATGTTCGGGTCATATGGTTAATAATCTCTAGAGTCCTATGATTTGCTCTATACATAACTCTACCACTACAAAGAAAAGAAAGAGGTCGTCTAGTACCAATGAAACTCTCTTATAGTATCTTAGGTTGGGTCATATTAATCTAAACAAGATCAAAAGATTGGTAAAGGATGAACATTTAAAAGAGTTATAAGTGGAATCTATACCAACATGTGAATTTTGTATAAAAGGAAAGATGACCAAGAGGCCTTTTAAGGCTAAAGGAATAAAAGCTAAAGAAATTTTAAAATTGGTACATTTCGATATTTGGTCCCTTATGTCTCGCAAGTCCAAAGCTTTGGAGAAATTCAAAGAGTTTCGGACGGAAGTTGAGAAAAAATTGGGTAAGAGTTTCAAAGGCTCTTCGATCTGATCGAGGTGGCGAATATCTATCCCAAGAGTTTAAGGTCTACTTATCGGATTATCACAACTGAGTGCACCAAGAACTCCCCAACATAATGGTGTCCGGAAAGAAGAAATC
>CM032643.1:4286729-4297424 GCA_019097785.1 Fraxinus excelsior | reverse complement strand
GAGATTATGATTAGCTGAAATTGAGCAAAAAATTTGTGTAGAGATTTGGTTGTTAATTCTTCCGTTTTATCGTTGGATTTTCCTCCCTCTTATCTTGCCTTGTGACCTTTGATTTTAGTACTTTGTTGGAGATGTTTTATTGTAATATACCAGAATTTAATCCCTGCATTTTCTTCTTAGGCAATTTTGAAACACACATATTAAGGGGTTTTTATTTTCTCTTAGGAAGGCTTTGATATTGTTACTTGATTCTCTTCCCCTAGCTGATATTTCTTGCAGTTACTCGAAAACCGAACAGATTTGGCTCGACTCGATCGAAAATTTTAGGTACTTGGATAATTTTGGTTGATCGGCCTGATCAATCTAGAACTATGGGCTTGTTTGATACAATTTTTGAAAAGTCAAATGTTGCTTTTGAGATTAAGAATTGTTTTTGAACATGTGGGAATAATTGAATAACCTTGGAACTTGGAAGTGCGTTGTTTAGTTAGTAGAGATTTTTTTTTTTAAAAAAAATGTTTTATTGTAGCTTTTTGGAGAAGTTATTCTAACAAAAAAGTAAAATTCATATCAAACGGGGTCTAATAAAGTTCGTCTTAGGTTCCATTTATTTATTTAAAAAAAAAAGAATTATTTAATCTGGTTAGTGCTATACGTGATGCTAGTAGAGGCCAATGTGTCACGTAATTACTAAAATAATATGGGGGGGATCGTCATTTCATTTGTCATTTATGTATTATAGTGAATTAAGTCAACTAAAAGTAATAATCAAAACCATAAAATAAGCAATTAATTGGTGTGACATAAAAACTTATACAGCTCATGCGCACCTCTGATTTTATTATAGAATTGGCACGTAGTGTTTATAATAAATGTATCATTAATTAACTATGTGACAAATGTATGAAAACGATTGGTTGTGGATATGCTTGCCAGCTTGAGTCCCATATGTCCGATAAATTGACTGCAAGTTGGTGTGGGCATTTAGTGCCAATTATTCGTGGTTTTTGGGTTCCATTTACTTTGAATTTGGCATGCATTTGTGTATTTTTTAAGCTATCTCTTGGGCTATTTGGAAGTCAAAATTTCGACTTATTTATGCTTAGAACAATAGAATAGATGCTGAAATTGCGATTTAGTTTCGTTCTTATAATGTGATATGAGTTGAGAGCATAATGATCGAAAAAAGTTCTTTAAAGATGAAATCGAAAGATACGTATTTCTCGTTTATTGGAGATACTACTTACTTTTATTAAGACTTTAACTAGGAAAGGTGACGATGGAGAAAAGAAAAATTGAATATAAGATAAAAGTCACGAAATTATTTAAGGTCTGTTTGACATGCTTTTTAAGAAGTCAAAAGCTGATTTTGACACGATTTGTTAGTTTTATAAAATTATTCTTTTAGTTAGAATTTTTTTTAGAAGAATCCGATCAAATGTGATTTCATCTAAAAGTTCTTTCGGAAAGAAAAAAATAAATCTTTTTAGAAATTAGTTTTTAAACACTAATGAAGGTAACTTTCCCAAAAAAATTTACAAGAGGCAAAGCAAAAGTAAAGTTACTGGCAAATGGCCCTTTAGTGATATATGCAATTTGGAGATATTTTGATGGACTTATCATGTAAATTGTCGATCTCAGCTCATCAATAGGTTATCGAAATCATATCAATTCATGATCATGTCAATTCTATTTGGATTATAAAAGAAGGTTAAGGTCTAGTAATAAATATTAGTAAAAATTGCAGCAGTGGTTCCTAATATTTCACTTTTTGCAGACTTTATCGTAAATTTCATTTTGTGCAACAGACAGTCTCAAAAAATTTAAAAATATGCACATGGAGTCCAAATCCATTTGACCGGTTGACCAAGAAAAGTGGATTTTGATTAATTTTGGCAAAATTAAAAGGGGGTAAAATAGTAACTTTACAATTACCATATTAAATAAATAAACAAAAAATTGGAAAAAAATAAAGAAGGGCTTCTCTTCCCAGTCAACAGTGAGTTGGCACCACCACCGCCTCCTCGCCAACGACTAACTACTATTACTCACATATGTCGTCAAATAAACAAAACTTGGTCAAAACCACCATGGTCATAGTCGTCGCTGAAAACTCAAGATTGACTAACTAAGATAGAGTTGAATTGGTTATTAAAACTTTTTCGTTAATAACACACGTTTTAATATAATAAGTGAGCAAATAAATGAAGACAACTAAACACAAATAAACAAATAAGTGAAACAATGTAATTTTCACAAAGTAAAAACGTTAAATAAAGGGATAGAAAGTACAAACGATATAATTAATTTGTTAATTTATTTATAAAAATAAAATATTTTAATTAATTCAATAAAAAAATATTTAGTTTCGATTATTCGATTCTTGGTTTAGACCTGAAACATGACTCAAATTCATCGGTTCTCGATTCGGACATCCGTTCGGGTATTTAACTTATGAAGAACTGCTCGATTCGGTTCGATTCGGGACTTTCGGACACCCCTAGGTGGTGCCCGCGACTGATTTTCTGATTTTTAGGATGGTGTAGGCGAAGTGAAGAAGAAAGATGATAAACAATTTTATTTTCTCTTATTTTTATTTGGTTTTAATTATTTGAAGGAATATATAGGAATAAATAGCGAAGTTACTATTTTACTCATTTTAAATTTGGTCAAAATCAACTTGTTTAGTCGACTAACGGTCAAATGGGTCCATCCATTTGGACCCCAAATGTATATTTTTTAAAAGTTTGAGACTATGTGACACAAAGTGGCGATTATGGTAATATCAGTAAAAAAGTGAAAGGTCAGGGATCGCTATTGCAATTTTTCCTAAATATTAATTGTGTAAAAATTATTTTTATGCAATTTAATATGCTAAGTTGAAAATCGGGATTAGTAGGCTTGATTTGTCAAATTGAACAAAGTTTATTAAAAAGATTCCTTGTATGGACTTCTTATATTGTCTAGGATTACTAAATAGCTAAGACATGTACCTATAAATATAATGTTAAAATGAATATTGATTTATTTTATATTCAAGATCGAAAAATAAGTCTTAACGCACGTAGTTGTATATTGTTAAAGTGACTAAATGGTATATTGACTCATTTTATATTCGAAATCGCAACATAAAAACTAACGTCCTTTAATATCAATAAAGTATTAATTGTAAGATCTTATCATAGGGTCGTCTTCAGTTATAATAACATGATACTGTTGATAAACTCATGGCACGGACGGTCAAAATATGAACTTTTGGTTCCATTCGAGTTTCATCGAACTAAAATGAAATCGACTTCTTCATTCTAATTCCGTACGAAGGGCACGAAGGGGCAGAAACGAGTGGCGTGTGGGTGGCATGGGGGTCACGTGACTCCCCAATTTTAGGGTCTCTCTCTCTCTCTCTCTCTCTCTATGGAACACCAAACGAAGTTGAAATATTACATTAATAATATCATTTCAAATTACTCGTAGTCTAATTTTCTACTCCGTAATAGCGCACGAAACGATTAACGTAACAAATGTTACAACTTGTTGAAGTAGACCGTTTCAAATTAGTATTTCGAGAATTTTAATAACTTGCTAAGCCCATGTTTGATCTACATTAAAATTCTCATTCTCATTCTTGTACTTATTTTCAATCACATATTTTTCAAACCATATTTGGTACAGATTAAAATCAGCCCATGTTTGATCTACATTAAAATTCTCATTCTCATTCTTGTACTTATTTTCAATCACATATTTTTCAAACCATATTTGGTACAGATTAAAATCAGATTTTAATCTGAGTCAAATTCAAACAATCTATATTAATCACATCTTTCATGAGTTTCATACCTTTTTCAACAACACATTTCAAAAACTTCTATTACAATCTACTAAAAATCTAATTTTAATCCACACCAAACATCCTCTCAATAAAATAATATTTTCCGTCACATCAAAATAACATTTTTTCAACCACACATTCTTCATCAATCCACTGTTCCAAAATACATTCATCCAAAATAATATGGCTCAAACACACCATAATTTTAAAAATTCTCCGATGATCATATGTTAGTCGAACCCACAAATTGCCTACGTCATCTAGAAACTCGTTTCGAGAACTACATCATAGGCATATCGAATGATCCAATCAAATATTGAAAATAGTTAAAAATGTGTCTGTTTTCGCGCGTTTTCCAACCCTCCAACAATTACAAGAAAGGGATCAGACGATTGTGTAAGGAACAAACCTCTTGAGACAAAGTCCCAAAAATGGGTGCGTTTACTAGTGAAGAGTTACAATTGGAAAGTAGACAAAACACCTCCAAGGGGCGCAAGCACACGAGTACTGAGAAAGGGTTAAATTTAAATTAAGGAAATAAAAATTACATATTCTCTTGTCGAGAGTTTTTGATTCGGGGTCTTTTTCTTCTACAACTTCACTTCTTTTTATACTTCCGGGTGTCTCTTGGTTGTCGAAACTGCTTGGAACTGCTCCATTACCTTCGTAACTATTCATTTCTTTAGTGAGAAACTGCTTGTTTGGGGAGAAGTTACTTAGTAACTGTTGCCACTACTCTTGCTGTTTCTGGATCGTGGGGGCGTGTCGGGTTTACTTGACAACTGCTTCCGTAACTGCTGAATTGGATAAACTATACCTTTTAGACTTGTCTGATTCTGGGCGACTTGAGGATTTGGGCGATAATGAGGCTATCGCTCTGGGCGATTCTGCAGTACTACATTCGTTCAGCCTCTGGGCGTCCTACGGTCTTGGGCGATGACACTCCTTTGCTCTCGGGTCGTTCAGCCTCTGGGCGTCCTACGGTCTTGGGCGATGATACTCCTTTGCTCTCGGGCTCCCAATATTCAGACATTTTCTCAGGTTTCCAGATTGGGTTTTTCTTCTTGGGCCTTTTAATTGATTTTCATTGGGTCTTCATCTTGGGTTTCTCAATTGAACTTCCATTTGATTTTGGGCTGCATTTTTAGTGTGTCAACAATAATTCATTCAAATTAAAAAATTTGGCTATAACTTTCTTGTTGTAAAATCTAGCCATCCTTTGCTTCTGAATTTTCAACATGTCTAACACGTCTAACTTCAATTCGTCCAATTCTAATAAATTTTGAATCAACGATTCCTTGTACTCATTCTCGCTTAATTCGTGCTGCCGACGCACCCTTATAGATTGCACGTTGATTTCCACGGGCAATACAGCCTCATGCCCATAAGTGAGTTGGAAAGTCGTAATGTTGGTGCTTGAACGAGGCGATGTTCTATAAGCCCATAAAGCTTTGTTCAAGCATTCGTGCCAATTTCTGGCATTTTCATTTATCATCTTTCTTATGATAGATTTCAAAATCTTGTTAGATGATTCTGCCTGACCGTTTGATTGAGCGTAGTATGGTGTGGAATTTACCAATTTAATTCCAAATTCACTCAAGAATTCCTTCACCTGATCTCCATTTAGGGAAGTCCCATGATCTGTCATTAAAGTTTGCGGAATTCCAAATCTATAGATGATATGGTCCCGGATAAACTCTACGATACTTTTCTGGGTGATTTCTTTTAGAGGCACTGCTTCGACCCACTTGGTGAAAAAGTCTGTGGCGACTAAAATAAAGGTGTGTTGTTTGGACGATGGAGGGTAAATCTTCCCTATCAAGTCTATCGCCCAGCCTTTGAACGGCCAAAGTTTGATAATGGGTGCCATATTGCTTGCTGGTGCCCTCTGTATTGGACCATGTTTTTGGCATGCTAAACAACTTTTTGCATATTGAACACATGATTCTCTCATCTTTGGCCAAAAGTATCCGCTTCTGATAATTAACCATTTCATCTTTTGGCCGGCCTGATGTGCTCCACATATCCCTTCATGCACTTCAGCCATAATCGTCCTAGCTTCTTGTAAGCTCACGCATTTTAATAACACACCATCAGAGCGTTTTTTGAACAATTCTCCGTCTATTAATGCATAGTTTAACAGACGTAATTTCGTTCTTCTATCACCTCCCCAATCAAGCTCCTTAAAGGATTCTTTAATCTCATCTATCCAATCCAGTGCGACCCCCATTTTCTATACATTGAATTTCGGTTTTCCTTGTCCTTCGCTGAATAACGGGCAATATAGTTCCGTATTCGTAAATAAACTCCCAACTCATCGCCTTTGAATAGCCAGAGGCCAACTGAGCCAACTCGTTGGCCATGTTGTTGTACATTCTATTAACACATTGAAGTTCTACTTGGTCGAATTCCTCCAACAATTCTTGGACGATTTCGTATAAATTTATAATAGAATCACTTTGGCATTTGAAATCGCCAATCAATTGATGAATCACCAATTGAGAATCGCCCCTGATGATTACATTCTTTACTTTCATATCTACCATCAACTCCAAGCCTACAATTAAGGCTTCATATTCGGCTTGATTATTAGTACAGATCCTATCTAAGGTGAATGCAAACTTATAGCAAACCCCTAAAGGATTTATCAAAGCCACTCCTACTCCTGCTCCTTCAGAAGTCTTCGATCCATCAAAGTATAAAACCCACGGTTTTAATCCAAATGAATCAACCTCAAGTTCTATTTCGTTAGGCACATCAAGGCATGGATGGTCGGCCAGAAAATTAGCCAAAGCCTGATTTTTAACTGCCTTTTGGGGTATATACCTTATTTCGAATTCTGACAGTGCTAAAGTCCAAAGACCCACTCGTTGGTGTAAAATAGGGCGAGAAAACATGTATTTGAATATATTAACTTTGGAAATTAAATAGACTGTCACAGACCGTAAATAAGCCCTTAATTTTGTACATGTGAAGTATAATGTGAGGCACAACTTCTCAATAGCAGAATAATTACATTCACATTTGGTTAACCGTCTACTTAAATAATAAATCGTCCTCTCTTCACCAAATTGGTCTTCTTGTGCGACCATTCCAGCTATCGATTCTCGTTCAGCCGACACGTACAACTTCATCGGCCGCCCTTGGATTGGTGACACCAACACTGGCAGACTTGTTAAGTATGTTTTCAGGCTTTCAAAAGTCTTTTGATGTTCTTCTTTCCAGACGAATTCGTCTTGATTTTTCAGCTTTAGGAGAGGCGAAAACGCTTTCGTTCGTCCTGCACAATTAGATATAAAGCGTCTTAGAAAATTGATTTGGCCTAAAAACCTTTGCAGCTCCTTTTTATTGCTAAGAGCCTTGGCTTCTAAAATGGCTTTCGCTTTATTCTTATCAAGTTCAATCCCTCTTTTATGTACTAGGAATCCGATGAAATTTTCTGCATTCACGCCAAACGCACACTTCAAAGGGTTCAATTTTAGTTTATACTGCCTCATTCGTTCAAATGAACATCGCAATTGTTCGAAATGGTCTTCATCCTTAACAGATTTGACCACTATATCATCTACATAAACTTCCACAAATTTACCTATCATGTCGTGAAAAATTAGATTCATAGCTCTTTGATAGGTCGCCCCTGCATTTTTCAGTCCAAACGGCATTACTACCCATTCGAAGCACCCTAAAGACCCAGGACATTTAAAGGCAGTTTTGTGTACATCTTTGTCAGCTATGTAGATTTGATTGTATCCTGAATATCCATCCATAAAAGAGTACATCACATGCCCTGCAGTTGAGTTTACTAGAGAATCTACTGTAGGCATTGGATATTCGTCCTTGGGCGTAGCCAAGTTCAAATTCCTGAAATCTATGCATATCCTCAACTTGCCATTCTTTTTTAATACTGGCACTATATTAGATAACCATTCCACATATCTGGTTATTCTAATAAAACCTGCTTTTAGTAATCGCTCTATTTCTTTTTTGATCTCTGGTAATACATTGGGGGCGAAACGCCTAGGAGGTTGCTTATGAGGCTTAAAATTTGATTTAGTCGGCAGCCTATGTTCTACTAAGTTTTTATCCAAACCAGGCATATGTTCATACTCCCAAGCAAAACAATATTTATACTCTTTTAATAAAGCGATTAATCTGTTACTAACCTCATGAGGGAGCATCTGGCTAACAAACGTTGGGCGATCCTCTCCTTCCTCACCAATATTAACCTTGACCAAGGGGTCTTGAGCTTGTGCATATCCTGACTTGGGGATCCTCGTCGCTTCATCATCCATATCGCTCAGAGGAGTTTGCTCTTCCAGACAATCCACTTTATGAACTTCCCAGTCCAAGCTCTGCTCCATCTCGGACACTATTAATTTGTCCCTCAGCATCTTTAACGCCGCTTCTTCTTTCTTCACACATTCATATTCTTTATTGAAAGCCATCAACTTAGCTTTGAAGGCCTGAATCTCGGCCTCTTGCCTTTGTTGTTGAAAACTCATTTAAGGTTGTTTGACTTCTTTTTTGCCAATTACTGGCTCTTCCAAGGCCACTATGTTTGGCCTCATTTGATTAAACATTTTAGTGAGTGCATCCACTGAAAACGGCTCTTCGCTTTGGGCAGTAATTTGAGTTTCTTCCCCATCTTGAACCACTCTGACAGACCCATAATTCCCTTCGTACATGAACCTCTCTACTGAATTTGCTTCTGCCACAAAGGGTCTATGATCTGCTTGCACCACCTTTGTTTCACCTTTGTCATTCCAGAAGACTAAGCATTGATGGAGTGATGAGGGAATACAGCGACTGCCATGGATCCAGTCTCTTCCTAGTAACACGTTGTAACTGGTGGGGCTGTCTATCACGAAGAAAACAGTAGTCCTGGTGGTTGTTCCTACAGTTATATCCAATGGCATAACTCCTTTTGCTGAAGTTGCCCCCCTGTTAAAACTTGTAAGAATGACTTCTGTTGGGATCATGTCGCTCTCTGTCTTAGCAAATTTCCTCATCATCCTAGCTGGAATGGTGTTTATAGCCGATCCATTGTCGATAAGTACCTTTACTACTGGTATCCCATTAACCAAGGCTTTGACGTACAACGGTCTTAAATGTTTGGTTAACCTCATAGCCCGTTTGTTGAAGATGACTTTTTCAGCAGCATCTATTTTCACTTCCTGCTTATCTTCTGTCGGGCTATTTTTTGGTGATAGATCGACGTACAGCACGTCGCATTGATCCTTCTTTCCTTGGGTTTTTTCTTTCTCCTTTTCCAGCATCTCTTCCTCGGTTACCCAACATGTAGGAGGAGGCATTATTTTGGGGGGTGATCCATATTTTTCAGAGCGAGGTACCCTCTTTTTCCTTTCGGGTGTTCCATACAACACATAAAAATCAAATGATCGGCCAGATGGTTCTCCCAACAGGTCTACTTCGCGGACTCCTTTTTGGTGCAGTTGCTTCAACAGGGTATTGCGCGACACTCCTCTTTTCCTTTTCTCTGCTTCTAAATCGATTTCTTCTTCGATATCTGTCATACCATCATACTCTTCTTCATTACACATTTTTCTAGATGTTTGGCCTTCATCGCAGACTAGTACGCAAGTTTCTTCCTCACTGTCCTCTTTTTCTTTGCTTTTGAATTCGTCGGCCAACAAGTAGTTATTAGCCAGGACAGGAGGTAATGTGCCAAACTGGATAGTTAGAGGTTGGTCAAGATCATCTTCGTCTTTCCTGTTTCGTTCAAACTTTGATCTCCCAGACGAGCTTTCTGGCAATTCTCCCATTGATTCGCCAGTGCCTGTTTCTTCACTATCTTCAAAAACATTTTCGTTGGCCATTCTGAGCGGTTTGGGTGCTTTAGGGCGTAATTCTCCTTGTTGTTGCCTCATCATCCGCCCGTAATTACGTTGGAAACGCCTTTGCTGGGTTCTAGTCATTTCGTTGAAAGGCACCACTCTCCCTGCATTATACTGGAACGAATGCCATACATTGGGTTGGCGAGGCTGCGGCCTAAACGTTCTTCCTTGACTGGCCGATCCAAACCTCCTTTCTCTAGGTAGTCCTCTATAAAACGGCACTCTTTGCCCCCTGACAGGCTGAGCGACCGGCATGAAATCAGAGCGATGGTGGAGTGGCTGCGTCATGGGTGGCCCTGTATTCGCTTTCAACTCGTGTTTACATCTGTCGCACAGAACATCTTCGCCCTGTTTGGGCTCTTTCCCTTTGATGCGTTCAAAAACGTTGGGATGTGGTTTGGATTCTTCTTCTTCATCATCAACCACCAATTTAAACCTTGGCAATTTGTTTTTCAAACCAGTTGTTAACATGTTCATTGCCAATGGTCATGGGAAATGATTTTCATCCACTGCCATCTTTTTCTTTTCTTCGAACGTGATTCGTCCTGATTCAATAGCATCCTACAACACAAGGCGAAAAACCGTACAATAATTAGTCGCATGTGACCATGCATTATGCCATTTACAGTATTTTTTACCCTTAATTTGTTCAGGGTCTGGCAATTTGTGCTTGTCGCTCAACTTTATCTGCTTATCCTTATATAACTTGTCAAATATAAGGTCAGCTTTAGTTACATCGAACGAGAACGTTCGCGCCTTTCTGTTTTCACCCTTTGCAAGTTCATCTTTGCCCACTATTTTTGGCTTAACTAGTATGGGACAAGTATATGCTTCTCCCTTTACTAACTCAGCCAAACATATTTCCGTTTGGTCATAATAACCATCATCGACAGTATGAACGTTGAAATTCGGGTCTTTGTAATAAGTCCATTTGCTGGAATTTCTCATCTGTTCTTCCTCTCTTACCAATCGCTCATACCTAACAACGTTTGCACTAAGTTGGAATAA
>CM032643.1:4250949-4286719 GCA_019097785.1 Fraxinus excelsior | reverse complement strand
TTACAAAATTTTAAAACAATTCAAAATATGATTTTGATTTGGCCAAAATGATTGACAAATAATTATAAAATCAATCAAAATTTTAAAACAATTAAAAGAATGATTTTTTATTATTCATTGGAACTATTAGTTATATATTTTTACGTTGTTTTCTAATTTTTCAACTTAAGTTTTTTTGTTTGTAGCGAGGCTTACGCCTCAAAACGTTTTGAGGCTTACGCCTCGCCTCGTGACAAAAAAACGCCTCAGTACCCGTTTACATTTTTTCAAACCATGCCTTTTCCATAGTGACGTCTTGCTTGTTTCTTGGTGTTCTTTTGCTCTTTCCTAAAATATCTATTATATTATAATCTTGTTTCATGTTGGGGTTTGAAGGACATCTAATAAAAGGTCACCGTGGTGCTTTCATAACCAAGGTTGGGACTAATTGAACTAAAATCATCAGCTCTTAAAATTTAATGTTACTTGAATATTATCCTTATGAAAATAAACTCTTACATGCTTAAAGATAGCAAACAAACTTTTAATGTTTGACAAACAAAGGCTTAATGTTCCTAACCAGCTTACTAATTTACCTTTCTATTTCTCTTTCACAGGTCAAGGTGGTGAACAACCATCTCATATGAAACCTCTTCGTCATGGTTCAAGAAATCCAAAGAATGCAATTAAGCAAGTAGCGAGTGGAAGATGGAGTTTCAACTCATTACATTACAAATACAGATGAATTACAGAAAAAAATCTGGGTTGAATTTTTCTGAATAGATATCTTCCCTTGCTTGTAAACATGTAATAATACTTTATCCTAATTCCTTTCAACTTTCGAACAACAAACATATATTATGAGTATCGTGGTTGTTGGGCTTATTTACCTGCTCTTAAAACTTCTGGTCTTCACATTGATCGTATTGTATTGTTAGAAATCACACTGCATGGTAAAGACCATAGATTAATAGAATTACTATCAACTGCATAACTAATCAAGCATTAAGGATTTTTTGTAAAATCGTTGAATGCTTACCTTGGAAATGTCTTGGATGAACGTTCTCGATGCTTCTTCCATGCATTTTACTCTCTAGATCTTATTTGCTTGATAAATTATACTATAGGATTAATAGCTGTAATGTACAATCTGTTGTAAATTTTGCCTCATTTTGTTTTTGGGCTATGAATCATTTTCCATTTTGGTGAAAACATGCATGCATTCAAGAAGTTGAAAAAAAATTCTCAGACGAGAAAACAGAGATGAAATGGTGGAGAATCGTGTGTAAGCTTCTTATTGCCTCATTCATCAACCTGGTTGCTTTCAAGTGCAACAAGCAAAACCTATAACAGTCTTTTTGTCTGAACTTCAATTCTCATTTTAGAAACTCCTCCTTTCCTCTGACTATGGGCATCAATCGCAACTTTAAATTCTTCTGATTCACAAAGAGAAGCAAAATAATATAGTTCTTGTTATGAAATTAAATGGCATATATTTCAAATGAAAAAGTTTTTAGGACAAACTTATGAGCAAGACATAGTCATCTGATCTACCCAACAACTTCTATTGAATCAAAATATAAATTTCTCTCGTTAATTCTTCACATCGAACACGCTAACATTACATTTCAAACAACACAACATGTGCATTGCACGGGCAAAAAATTGGTTTGAGTAAAAATTTGTAAGTAATCCAAACACTTAATTTTAGTACTCTTTTTTCAATCTTTTATTTTCACTAACTTTTTCCTAAATTATTATATTATTTTTCTCAATTAAAAATTGAAATACTTTAAATGCATTTAATTATAAACAGTGGGTTTTGCTTTCCAAATTTTGAAGAGTCAAATTCAATCTTTAAATTAAAATGTTAATTTAAAGAGACTCTTTGAGCATAAATTCAAGAGTTGACTCTTTAAAATAGAGATCATCTTATAATTAAAGAGTTTCTTGAAAATACTCTAACTTTACAACTTATTTGCTCTTAATCTTACCTTTGTTTGGTAATTATCAAAATCTAGATTTTAATTTAAGTCAAAATTAACAATTAATTTAAGCTTTTATCAAAAATTATTAGAAATCTGATTTTAATCCATTTGTTGGTTAATGTTCATTTATAATTATATTGATGTAATGTTTTATTTGGAGTAGGACCAAAGAGTACCATACAATGGGTTGACGTTGAAAAATATACGAACAAAATTCAAGCCAGCTTGAATCATAAAGTGCTGATTTATGGGAAATAATTCAATGGAGTTTTTGATCATAAGGTAATAATATCGTTCTTCTTATTACAGGAAAAGTGGAAATATATTTTTGGAACATTATGGGGTTTCTTCGAATTTCTTCCCAGAATTCCTCCCTTTTTTTTCCTTTTTGCATTATTGGCCCTTTTATAGGAGAAATAAGCTGACACGTAGTACTCCTGTCATGTCAATTCAAATACCGAGCTAAGCAAGTACATGCGCTGGCGCAATAGGATTAGCGTTCGAGCTTGATCCCATCACATTAATTACGAGGTGGCAGTATACTTGGGTCCCAGCATTAAATACATTGTTTGGAAAAATAAGCTAAGATTTCTGATTGGAGGGCTAAGTGGGCGCTGACATGGGACTTTCCATGTGGATTCCTTTGATTGGTAATTTGAAGATCTTGTCAGTGATCTTTAATCATTAGCTACTGTTGCACCTTGAAAGACTATAATAGCTTGCTAGGTAAGTTACCCATGAACCGAACTGAGCTCATATACCCGAGCTCGCGTTGTCCTCTCTTCATTGGATAAGAGCAGTCGTAGCTGAGCGACCTAGGAGGTCGGTGTCATTGGGGACCAAGTATGCAATTTTGCCCTTGTCAGGACAACTGGTAAAAGAATAAAACAAATTGTCGAGAGGAAGAAGAATGATAAAGATACTTGTACGATTATCGGCGGGCTCTCCCCAACCTATCACAAGGGGCAAATTGGCCCCCGGCATTACTAAAGTCTATGTGGCCCTGGAAATGTAGTATGATTCAAGGAAGAGTGTGGAATCCATTCCATGAGGCGGTGCATGTTTGGAAACTATTATAATTTTCTTATAATTTAATGGTCAAAATCAAATATTAATTATAATCACAAATTTCATAATGTTCACAAGCGTCACTCAATTATAGATCACTCATTTCTATATCATTACATTTATAGTAACTTATAATTTTATCCAAATAAATTCCGAAAGCTTATTTGCCTTTGAAGTCGAAAATTGCCCCCAAAAAAAATTGCAGAAGAAATAGCCGATAAAGAGTTTGATTGTGCAGTGGTGTCCACGTTTGGAAGTACTGTCAAACAAGGTCGTCGGATGCATTGTTTCAAAATGTGGGTAGAATTCAGTTATCGAAGCACTAAAGTGTAGAAGTACCAATCGCAAGGATGCCAATTGAGGTGGATTTGGGGGGGACTGGCTAGCGCTCCCAGCCCAAGAATCTTTATTGTTAATGATTACATAACCAACTTTAACAAAAATTGCTACTTGTACACGGACAGCTTGATAGGTCTCTTACATGACAGACACAATGGCGGGCCTCACCATTGTTTTAAAAATTAAAAAAAAAAAAAGTGAAAATTACATAATTCCAGGGATTTAAAGTTTAGAGTTCAAAAATCAGGGGTCAAACTTTATTTTTCAAAAATCAAGTGATATATAAAAATCATAACCCTAATTTTTCACACTACCCCTTCTCTCTCTCTCTCTCTCCTCCCCTCCCCTCTCTTCGTCACTCCCCTCCTCCTCCCCCTCCTTTCCCTTTCCCTTTCCCATCCTGCTAATGCCGGCAACAACTTGCTGCCGCGAGCAGCAAGCAGCGGCAGCCGCTGCTGCCTGCAGCGACTGCGACTGCGGCGTCGGCCACCTTGTGGTGTGGCCGATTAGTGGTGGTTGTTTGTTGTTGGCGGATCTGTGTGGTGGTGGATTGGTGGTTGGCTATTTATGTTTGTTGTTGGTGGCGGCGACGGATATGTTGTTGTTGGGGTTCAGTTTTCGTCCGTGTTTTTTGTGGCTGGTTAGTTTGTGTTGGTCTACCTGTGACCTGTGACCAAGTATTGGTGGTAGCGACGATAGTCTGTGACCAAATGTTTGGTAATATCTGTGATCAATTACTCAACTATGACCTAAAAATTTAATAATACGAGACCCAAAAATAATTTGTGACCAACTAATTTAAAAATCTATGACCTCAAAATAATCTGTGATAAAAAAATTTGACGATATGTGACCAGTAAATAAATCTGTAACTTATAATTATGAATATGTGACCATTAATCACAAACTGTGATTTTATTATCTTTATTTAATAAATATTTTTAATTAACTAAATTGATACCCGAGTTTTTAAATTTTCATACTATTTACATTACTTTTGAATTGAGGTAAAGAATACACCTTAAATATGAACTTTTCCCAAAAATAAATAAGTGTGGGCCCCACATGTGTGAGGGGCCTGTAAGGGACCTGTACGAGCGGCAACGTTCAATTTTAACTCCCAAACTTGACTATGATCTCAATTAGTATCGAGTTGAGGTGAACGTCGTGACAATTTTTATATCGTTTCTCATGTTTTCTTTATATTGGTATAGACACAAAAACTCATAAATCAAACTTCAAAAATCACTTGTGAAGCTAGTCCCTTTGATTGTATTAGATGTTACAAGTGCGAGTTAATTTATGAAAATAAAGACAAATATAAAGATGTTTGAAGATGACAGAATCTTAGAAAGTAGAATATAAAGATGAGCTCCAAATGAAGATGTTTGATTTTATCTGCCTTTTGATCTTTTCCTCCTTTATGAAACATTTTTGTATCCCTTTATTCTCAGGCCACTATATCTTTTCCTCCTTTGTGGTGATTTTTAGAAAAATATGTGATTAAAAAGTAGGAAAAATTTTTGAATTTATGTATGGAATATTTTATTGTGTAAATGTATGGTTGAAAATGAGTATGTAGAAAAAAAAATTAAACAGAAATGATTTTCAAACAGGTAATCGATAACGACCATGCTATGCACCTGTTTGGTATACATTAAAATTTTTATTCTCGTTTTTCTACTCATTTTCAATCACATATTCTTCAATAAAATAATATTTTCAATCACATCTATAATTTTTCCTCATTTTTTAACCACATATTCTTCAACAATTTATTATTTCAAAATATATTTTTTCCAAAATAACGTGGCTCAAATTCAAACACACCCTATGTGAACAAGTTCGGAGACAAAATTCAAAATAGAGGAACACGTGTCATTTTTTTATTTGACGGTTTAAAAAAAGTATCCAGACAGATGCTATCACCGCATCCTGTCAATTTCCCTTTTGAGTAGCTTTATTCGCTTAATAAATCCAACTTTAGCTAGCTGCATGTGTACACGAAGAGTGCACAACGGTACATCAAATGGTGGACCCAATTTTGAAAAAGCTGACGGCTAATCTTAGAATGTAAGTGATCAGAAAAAACAAAAGTTATGCTTTAGTATTAGGCCATGTTTGATAATTAAGATTTTTCTTGAAAGTTGGAAAAAAATTTCATTTTCCACCTTTTGTACCGTTTGATAGCAAATTTTTTACCCGAAAAATGTTTTCCTCCATCTCTCATCACGCGACGGTTTTCTTGGATTTGTTGAAAAAATATTTTCTTATGATTTTGGTGGTAATTGATTTTCCAGCTTTTTTTTTTTTGACAATTAAAAAAAATTCTAGACATAATGGTAAAAAAATATTTCACTTTTATTGACAATTTACATACAAAACAAAATCAAACGAATGATATTCGGTATGGTAATTTTTTTCAATTTTTTTTTTCAATTGGAACAAATTCTAGACTCAATGGTAAAAAAAATATCACTTTAATGAACAATTTTCATAAAAAACGAAATCAAACATATACCTAATTTTCAACATTTTTCAGGTGGAAAATTATACCAATCAAACACAATTAATTACAATTCTCAGTAAAACAATTTCTAAACAATTCAATTTCCTATAATACATTTTCTTTCTACCTATTTTCCAGATTTGCAGTCAAATGAACCCTTATTGATGCTAACTTATCAAATTAAGCGTGACTAAGTGATGAAAAGACTTTCATATTTTGAAAATATTTTTAGAGAAAGTAATATTGAACTAATTTCCTTTAAAAAAATTTCTAACTAAAAAAAACACTTTCATAAAATTTGTCAAACAGGTCCAATAAAAAAATTTGAATATCAAAAATTGATTTTGACTTTCAAAAGTCACGCTCGAGCCCTACTTCAACTTTGCAAAGTGTACAAAAATGTCGTGAAAAGCTTTGTAGACAACCTCTTACGATTATTATGAAGAATTATTGTGTAGACTTATTTAAATTTTACAACATGTTTGATGTAAATTTCTTGATAATAAATTTTATCAAAAGTGATATTTTTAAAGATTATGTAGCTAAAAGTATGAAAAAAAAGTTACGGGTCTATATGCAAAAGGATTTTATTAAGATAATGTATGATACAAATTAGTTTTAAAGAATCTGTACCAAACAACAAGGACTAAATATATGCTCCATCGAATATGTGTGTGTGTATCATTTATCCAAACTGGTGTATATACAAACCTTAATGGACATTGAGACTTGTTGTTCATGTTTAGTTGTAATTAAAATTCACAAGTAGATCAAACTCATTTTTATGTTACTTTTTATTTTGTCTAACACATGATTTTTAAGTTATTTTTTATACTAACAAAATTAACTTTTTCAGAGAAAATGGGCTCTTTTGACTGGCTTTTGAAATGTCAAAAACTGTTTCTAATACCAAAATGTTATTGTTGAATATATTTAATTTTTTGAAAATATTTTGTCCGACTAACTTTTAGAGGAATTTGTTCTAATGTATCACAAAACTCTACTACAATAATCGAAAGCAAGAGTAGAAGCCTTGTCAAACAGGCAATAAGTCAAACTTAGCCCATGTTTAGTCACATTCTTATTTTCATTTTTATTCTTTACTCATTTTCAACCACACGTTCTTCAATAAAATAATTTTTTCCATTACATTAATAATTTTTCTTTCTTTTTCAGTCACATATTTACCATCACATAAAAAATGCACTCTCTTCTAAATAATGTCATCAAACACACTCTTAGGAAAAAAAAAAAAAAACATAGCCAAACATGTGACAAGTGAAGGGAATAATTTATTGAACACGCTTTCCAAAAGTAATACAACAAAGTTGATTATCCTCCATAAATTAATCAACCAAACAAAAAATAATTCAAGAAAATATGAAATATAAGAATTTCATCATTATTCACTTAGATCAGATTAACATCTGTCACGTATTAATTATACAAAACAAAAAGATAATAAAGCTAGTTTTCACACCCAAGAAATTCTTCTCTTTGAATTCTGGAGCTCCTCAGTGCATAAAATTTATTCCCTTTTCATAATCTGAATCCTTCTACCAGAAAGCCAGCAGTCCCAATAAACTGCAGACAAAAAGTGGCAAAGAAAAGCTCCCGGCTCCGGTGCGGGCGGAATTAATGTCAATATGATACAAACTTCCTGGTGGGCCGGTTACGTATACTTCAGGGGAAGGAGGCGTTTGAGGGTTCTCGCCGCTGGGTGGAGGATGATACTTAGCGGTTGGCGACTTCTTTGGTGGCGGTGGTGATAACAAGGGTGGCGGTGGCGGTGGCGGCGGTGCTTTGTTACATGGAGTGTCGGTGTCGCAAGGGCAATTACCACACTTGTTCTGCAAATCCCCAGGTGGGGTCTCATCAAGATTTCTTGGATTAAGGCCATTGATTGGTACAACAATGATCAGAAGAACAAGAAAAAGCTTAATTCTCAACATTATGTGCCCAAAAATGGGAAATTCTTAGTACTTTTAAGGTACAAGAACTTGATAGTAGACTTTGTTCAGGTACAATGAGTTTGGTCTTTGGAGAGGAATCGAGAAGAAACTGAGTGCAGGGGTTGAATGTGTAATGTGTGTGCATTTCTAGTGGTATGAAGAATTAAAGGACTTGAAAAAGGTTTGTTTATGTTCGGTTCAACTACAAAATTTGATTAAAATTTAAATCAAAATTAACCATTAATTTTAATCACGCATTTTACGGACTCGTAACTTTTCAAATATACATTTCATCAAATTTTATCAAAATTTACTAAATATCTGATTTTTTTAATTTTTTTTTAATCTAAAACCAAACAGGGCCGTGACCCGTCTATTTATAAGTGGATTGAACCCGGACCATGTTACATGATATGTTTTCAAGTTGAACAACAATTTTTTTACTACATATTGTTGAACAGAAGCTAATACAAGATGGAGATGAAGGCCACTATCAAATTCGACGTGATCATAAAATACGAAGTCTACTATAGGGTGTTCGTATATGATGGAAGTTGACATATGATTGATTAAAAACTTAAAGTTTTGATCATAACAAACAAGTTAATCGTGTTTACTAACAAGTTGAATTTAAATGATTATAGTATTTCAAAACATACTATGAAAAATTGATCAATGGTTGTCAAAAAATAAAAAGGTATCATCACAAATCAGATCATGAAGGAGGTCAAGATCGAAATCACACATTCAAGAACTTAAGAGCCAAACTTCGAAACAAAAGATCAAGGACTTGATTTCTTAGATAAAATGTAAATGTGTATTAAAACTTTAATATTTGGTAATGCTTAAATTCAAAATCTTTCGATGCATGATTTGATCAAATATAAAAATGATATAGACTTGAAAAACATCTGGAAAATTTAGTTAAAAATACTTTCCAAAAGTTTGTGTATTTCAAAACCTTCGAATCGAAACAAATGGGGCCAAAACATAAAAAAATCGAAACTGTTGGGCAGCTGACCGATCAGAAGAGGCAATGCCGTCGATCGAAAGTTTCCAGTGGTCCAAAATTATACTGTTCTGACGTTTGATTTTTATTGTACAAACAACTATATTGGTCATCCGGACAAAAGCCGGTCAACTGGACGAGTCATCCGAACTCACGAATTTTTGACGTTTTGAACTCTATAAATACATCTACTTTTTGCATTCATTACAACATTCTTCAATAGCATCAAAGTGAGATATCTTTTGAGAGATTCCTTTAACCTTAAATTCGTATTCATTTCATTTATTTCTTCATATCAAAAACTTTAATTGATTCAAATTATTTAATTATCATTTTCATCTAAGTTTTTTCATTTCTTTTTTTTTTTACCTGACTTATTTCTATTACTTATAAAAGAAAGACATATTTTAAAGAAGATCTTCGAACCTATATTGCATAAATTTCTTCTACTTTTTCATATTGAAAAATTTTGATTGATTAAATCAAACTTGTAAAATCATCATCTTCATCAAATGTTTTCATCTATCTTGTTGTACCCAACTTATTTCTATTACTCTTAAAAGAGAAATGTATCTTGAAGAAAAATCTTTGAGCCTACCTTACATATATTTCTTCTACTTCTTCAAATTGAAAACTTTGATTGATTGAATCAAACTTGTAAAATCATCATATTTATCAAAATTTCTCATCTCTTTCTTAGTACTTAATTTATTGCAATTCTTCATTAAAAGATATATTATATATATTTTGAGAAAATTTTTGAACTTAAAAATTACATTTATTTCTTCATCTTCTCATTGAAAAACTTTGATTGATTGAATCAAATTTCTAATTATTATATACATCAAAGTTTTTTTTTTATCTAACACTTAAACTATCATTTATTACTATTTATTAAAGTGTTGGCATCTCTTAGTATTTAATTCATTTATATAATTTATTAGAGTTTTCATTATAAAACCATTTACTCTAAATTTTTGGTTCGTATTGAGGTCCCATGAAAGTTCAATAGTATAGGGATCGGTACTGCTTGTTATAAGTCACCGTGGGTCATACTAAGGTCCCGTAAAACTCAGTAGTGTGGATCATATTGAAATCCTGTAAAACTCGATATTATATAAGGATCAATACTCATTGTTTGTAAGTCACTGAAAGCGTTGTAAATAGTTGGATTGCACTATTAGTTAATCAATATAGTAAAAAAGTCTTACTCGTGTCGGAGATCTTGGTAGCGAAGGACGTAGATCATTGTTTTGCATCGAACCTCCGTAATTATGTCGTTTGCATAATTTTTTTTCCCTTTTACTTATCGCTTTCATATTTTACGGTTGTTATTTGAATTTATTTAGTCTTTACTTGATTGAATTTATATTAATTCTTTGAAAAAAAATTAAAAACCAATTCCCCCAATTAGTTATTCTTGATCTATCAATGGAAAGAAACTTGTATAGAGAATCCCATAGGAGATTGGCATGAAAGATGAAGATTGCATTGATGACTTTATGAATTGATATTTTGTTCCAATTTGTCTATAACTTGGAAAGAAATGAACTTAAGAATTTATGTTTGGAAACAAACTCTTCGTTTGTCTACATGATTTTTGTTTAGAAAAGTAGCGGATAAAAAAATATAAAAAAGAACCAAAATTTATGAATTGTCAAAATAGAGAATTAACACACTCCATCGTATGAGCACATTCACTTGGGATTAACAACAAACTCTTAAGAATTTTTATCAGCTCATCTTAAATAAAACCCGTTGAAAAACTATGGTAAAATCATCTTACTTGACTTTTTAAGTACCACATCAATCATCGACATCAATTTCACCACACATTCATCAATGTCAAGTCAATGTGAATTTTTATCGACATTGATGAATGTGTGGTGATAGACATGTGGACCACCACTAGTCATAACACATCATCTATCATGACAACTTGCATGTTACGAGAATGTAAATCTTACTCAAGCGACTTCATCATCGTTCCCCATAAAAAGAGATGCATTGACCATCTTTGAGCAATTTGGCAAGTGAGCCCCATATTTTAGATAATATTTTCTAACTTGACCAATTTGTCCACTGTATGAACAATTTATTTTCTTCTTCACGAACTTATTCATCTTCCACTTTTTGGCAACAATGAGTTTTTAGATGAAAAGAACTTCCACCCAACTTTTTTTTTTTTTTTTTTCCAGAAATCAACTTGTGATTTTTGTAAAATTTGGGGATTTTCTCTTTGCTGTTTTCGGACCCTTTTTTATTTTCAATTTTTTCAAAACAGTGAAAATACATTCTCTTTCTCGTCTTCGAAAATGAATTTTTGAAAACAAAAAAAAGAAAAAAAGAAAAAAAAGGTTTCTACTGTCGCGTGTTTTCTAAAAAGACGTTTTGAGCATTTTCTTCCAAAAACACGCAACAGATCCAAAATGCGGAAACGGCTTCTTTTCCCATTTTCTCCAAAATTCTTCCTCTTTCTTGAGCTACCGATCCGATCCACGCCCAAGCCCAATAGACTTCACACTCGAATTGTTTCATCCCTTACTCTGACACCGTTCAATGGCTCGCTCCCCAATGTTTATTGCCAAATCAGTACTGCATCTGGTACTTCTCTTGACCCTATTTTCTTTCCTTAATTTCGTTTTACATGTTCATCTTTTCATTAAAAAGTAGAAATGGTAAGAAATGTCCACTTTCATATAGTCACTTGCAAAAATGGTAACTTTCAAAAATCCTTGCAAAAATGGCCATTTTGGTATATTTTAGACCAAAATACTCATGGCCAACAATTTATGATTCCATTCAAGGACAATAAAATGGACATTTTTGCAAAAAAAATATTGGCTGATAAAATCTTGACACATAACCTGCTTCATTTATTGCACATGACAAGATGTCAAATCACAATTAATGCTATTTTTTGCATTGACACAGAAATGTCGAGAAGTGTAGAGAAATGTCATGTTTGGAATGAAATGTCCTTCTAGACATTTAATATATCGAGAATGACGTTTTGAAACGTCGAAAACATTTAATATTGTGATTTGACGTGTGTACTTTTGAAATATAAAACGGGATTCAAATGTCAAGAATGACATTTTAAATGTCGAGAACGTTTAATATTGTGAATTGACGTGTGTACTTTTGAAATATAAAACATGATTCAAATGTCGAGAATGACATTTGAAAATAAATGGAAGAAATGGCATAATAGACAGTTTAGTATTAAATTTGAAAATTGGACAATTTTCAACTCACACCTTTAATTATGGTCATTCGTGAAAATATCCCTTAAAAATATACAGTTCGATGTAAGTTTCATTTAGGTGAATGTGGATTTAATTTTGGGGAATGCGATGTGTTGAATAGGGAATGTGACTTCACTGAAAAGAGTGGAGAATATAATGCCAATTGCAACTGGTCATGAGCGTGAAGAGCTCCAAGCTGAACTCGAAGTGAGAATTTTTATATTATTCATTTATGTTTGTGGAGGTTCTATTTCATATTAAAGTAAAATATTTAGTTTATTAATATTGATCTGATTATTGTATTATTCGAATTAGGGAAAAAAACATTCTAGAAATTAACTATCCCTCTGGACCCTTTGGAACAAAGGTTAGTGTGCAATCTTGTCTTTATTAAGAAAGTTTGTGTTGATCAATTACTTCTTCAGATGGTCTGTTGTCTACCGATTGGTCTTTGAAGTTACTATGATCACATTATTTGATTCCTAGGGTGTGTTTGAGCCACGTTATTTGAAAAGAATGTATTTTAAAATAGTAGATTGATGGAGAATGTGTGATTGAAAAAGAATGAAAAATTATTGATGTGATAGAAAATATTATTTTATTGAAAAATATGTGGTTGAAAATGAATAAAAGAATGAGAATAAAAATTTTAATATATACCAGACATGGACTTATAAAGTGATATGCCACATGGTAAAATGGAAGTCCACTTGAAGTTCAATCAAAATAATGACGGGCCCTTGGTTAGGATTTATGGTATGGGATATTTAGAAGAAGTACAGGGACCTGTTTTACAGGTCCCTGCCCAGCCACACACATCAGGTGGTGTACTTAAGGCCCGTCGTAGGCACCCCCTAATAGAGGGGCGCCACGTGGTTTTTTGTAAAAAAGGTTGTCAACCCTTTAAGTACAAATAGCTTCATTGTTTTTTTTTAACACCTGGAGTCCACCCACATGTGAGTGCCATGTAAAGCCTCGATAAGAAGAAGCCCTGTACTCAGGGAAATTCCCTATATAGAACTATAAAGAGTATAGTACCTTATTCATTGTTTTAGATTATAAATTCAAAAGAGTTGGCATGAATGTTAAAAATTGTGATTATCATTAAATTCTTAATTTGTGCTTTATAGATTCTTTATAATTTATCTGGCTTCTGGTGCTTTTTAAATTCTTTTGCCCTTTTTATTGTCTTGATTTTCTCAAAGATTCAACTCACCAGCATATGGATTGCTGCATACTTTTTGGGCTCCATATTACTTCTTTCCCTAGCTTGCTCAATGAACTTATGAAGTAGCAAGAACACTCTGTTTCCCAGGCATCCCTTACTTTTGAGAAATAAATTGAATTTAACTCATGTCCTCAATCAACTTAAATAGTCATGCTATTGCCTTTCGTAATTGTCGACTTTGAAGCGTTTATATTTTCTCCCTCAAGATGATTGTCTATGAATCATACAGAAGACTTTTATGTGTATGATAAATATATTAGGCACTTGCAAAACTTTTATATTGCTTATGACATCTATTTGTCTAGTTTCCTGTCTTCCCCTCAAGGTCATTTTTGCTCATTGATGTTATTCTCATTGCTATCTTGTCTGAAATCACATTTACCATATTTTTACCTTATCGACTACCATCGATCTTCTATAGGAGAACTTATTAGCTTATCAACTGTGAAACAGTTTGCTGTGTCTTTGAAAAGTTAACCAATATAATATTTGTTTTGAACAACCTTATCTGGTGCCTTTGTTTCATAATTAATTTGTGAAATTTTCCCAAGATTAGGCTTTTCAAATTTGCTGATTGCTTTCGTCGTTATTAGCTTTGTTAATTTGTTTTACTTTTTTCATCATACAGAGGACAAAAGGCAAATGGCTCTGTAAAGGCAGGAGGTGAAGACGCAGAAGTGTGTTATGTGCTTTTCATGTTTGGCAACTTGGTTTATGATGTCTTTAACTTCTTTGTTGTTTCCTTTGTTATTAAGTCATTTCCATTATTGGCTCTGATTTTGTTATTCGCCCTTGGAAGTTGCCTTCTAAATTCTAGGCTACTCTTTCCTAGTTTAAAAATCCTGCCCAGAATTACATTGTTTATTCTTGTTATTATGTGCTTGTCATTGTTGTGATAGTTATTCCACTTGGACGTCGTCTCTACTATCCAATGCCAAACTATATCTTCTATTTGATGTTGTTGTGACGATTTTACATTTTCATCTAGTTACTATGTATCTAAAATGAACCGAACGTAACAGAGTTTTTGGGAACAATGTTTAGCTTGTTGGCATCGAGACATTTGTGCGCATTTTCAATGTCCAAATGTAAATACATAAAGCAGCGCAACTTCTCTATGACTTTTACCCAAGACCATTGAAGGTGAGAGTGATAGGGGACATCGAGTGGAAAAGAAATTTATTAGACTGCAGCTTCTTTAGTCATTTTCACTAATGGTTAATAAAACGAGTCATTTCAAAGGTTGTAAGATAATTAAATGACAACGGAGCATATAAAGGTTGTTGCCAATTAGTGAACAACTTCAAAGTTTATATGTTATTTAATACTATATTAATATTAAACTATTAAAATTTATTGAATGATCAGATTTCTTGAATAAAATATTCTTAAAACTTCAAAGTAAACGCGTTTTCCATTTTTATGTTTTGAGAAACAATTTTTCAGAATGACAAAAAGAATGCATTTTCAGCAATTTCAAAACAGACATTCAAAACACAAAATACAAAATGAATTCAAAACTCAAAACTGAAACATAAAGAGAATAACCCCTTAGTTTCTTTTCGTACATCAAAATATGCTTGATGTGCTTATAAGAAGATGGAAGAGACCATATGAATATTAAATACGTTTTAGCATCAGTTTTAACTCCAATAACCTACATTTTAGAAAGAAAAAAAAATATCGTTAGGAACACTTAAATGATCTGAGAATTTCGTACCCACATCTCTCTATTAAAAAAGAATGAGATTGTTTCTTCAAGTAACCACATCTAATTCGAAACTCTTTGTCTGATACAACTCTTCAAGATTTTGCAAAAGCTCTTTTGACAATTTCGGCCAGACAAAGAAGTATTGTACTTGCAATCTTCAAATCCAAATTTTTATCAATCTTCATAGTTCATACTGGATTTTTCAGCAAATTTGTTAGACTAAGGGTTGGTTTCTCTTTCAAAGCCTTGTGCAGTCCAGGTTTGAAACCATTCGTTGGAAATTAAGACAAATTAACTTCATTTGCCCATAGAAGTTTTGTTCAAAGAAAAATAACAAAAAAGTAAAAAATATTTAAAAAAAAAAAACAAATGACAAAAAATTTACGGAATGTCAAAGCTTTCACTATATGAAACATTTATACGATCATATAGAATTGCATTCATTCAAATCCTCAAATATTGTAAATAATACTCTGATTTTACCTCACCCACCAAGAAAAATCAGGATGCTAGGTTTATAATTTTTCTTACAAAATCTCTCTTGTTAAGTAACAAAAAATAAAAAGAGAGTAACATCTTATTTATCTATAGCATCAAGTGAAAAATCATTTTTTGAACGAATTTAACTTTACTACAATTCAATTATTTCAATAATATCTTACTCTTCGTTTTTTAATTTCGTGTTTTTCATTCTCAATTAAATAATATTCACATTAATCTTGACTTGATGAATCTTGACATACATGAATTTAGAGTTATTATAGATAAATTTAATCATATTCATGTATTTGGAAATTTTAATTGGTGCTTAAATTCATGTATTAGCAATTAATTTTATTTTATCTACCAAATGTAGTATAAAAAGGTTGTTAATTTGTAGTATTTCATCATCACAAGAAATTTGAATCACGGAAATTGAATTTTGAAAGTACAATTTTCTTTTCTTAAATTTTATTTATTTTAATTCATTTGTGACTCATCAAATTCTCCAAACAAATTAATATCAAATATTATTTTTACACTGCCTATAAGATATACTTTAAACTCCCTTTTTCAAATTGGATTTCAAATCAAACCCTCAAATGACAATGTGTCAGATCCTACAGCATCTTAATAACAGAATTTAACCAAATCCTAGTATTTCTCGTCTTCATCGTTTTAGTAGGTCCCACTTCTTGCCGGAAGCACCACATCATCAACTTCCGGTGGCATAATCTCTGCCCGGAATCCTTTATATGGGAGCCAAAGTCAGAGCACTTTGTACTTGGATCCCTCCGACAGCGAACCCTCCTCTCCGTCTCCGTCTCCGTCTCCGACACCGGCGTCACCTCCACTCTCCTATCTCATGCCTCCCTCCCGCCCAACTCCTCCTTCATCGGCCTCACCCTGGATCGTCGCCACCACCGCATCCTCGCCGTCATCCATCGACCCTCCACCCCCACAACCCATGCTTTCAACACCATCGCCTCCTACCACCTTTCACCAACTCTTCCTCACTCCCCTACCCCCCTTCACTCAACCATCGTCGCAATTGACTTCTCCGGTAACGGTTACGTCACCGACAGGGGCGGACCGAGAAATTTTTTTTGTGGGGTTAAAAATAAGATTTCAAAAATGTTTAGATTAGAAAAAAAAAACTCAAAAAAAAAAAATTTTTTTTTTTTTGTGGGGTCATCTAACCCCACATGACCCCATGTGGGTCCACCCCTGGTCACCGACTCGGCCAATGACGTCATCTACAAAGTCAACAAAGTCCCAAGCCTTCAAATCCCATCACGTGGATTGTACCGCACCCTATCACAAATGCGGATTAAACGACGTCGTTCACAACTCCAAGCAGCTATTTTTTTTTCACAATATACTAGTAACCCATGTTGGGTTTATAGACACCACATATCTCTACAATGGTATGATATTGTTCACTTTGAGCCTAAACCCTCATGAATTTGCTTTTGGGCTTTACCCCAAAATCCCTCATACCAATGGAGATATTGTCTTACACTCATAAACTCATCATATTTCTCATGTCTAGCCGATGTAGGACTTCTTTTACTCCCAGCAATCCTCCCCTCAAACGAAGAACCACATTATTGTGGTCTTCCTTCAAAGGATAATTCATCCACCAATTATCTTGTACCGCCGTTATTGCAGTCGCTCTCGACCAAATGGGACCCGCCACCTGACCACCATATTTTTTATGTCAGGAAGACTTTCGATACAAGGCACCTCAAACGCGGATGATTTTTTAGTTAGATCATAAGGCTAATTAGGGGACCTCCACCACGCTTTCCACTGCGTTCCTCTGGCTAAGTTTTTTGGCTCTGTGCTCTGATACCAGTTGTTGGGTTTATGGACACCACATATCTTCACAATGGAATGATATTGTCAACTTTGAGCCTAAACCCTCATAGATTTGCTTTTGGGCTTTACCTCCAAAAGGTATCATACCAATAGAAATATTGTCTTACACTTATAAACTCATCATATTTTTCATGTTTAGCTGATGTGAGACTTCTTTTACTCCCAACAACTAAGTCAAACACGAGAAAACTATTCAAAGTCAACAATGACGACGGAACAGTGAGGGAGGTGACTCTGAACAGAGACTTAACAGCGGCGGATGGGATCGTCGTTAGAATTGACGGCGTTGTGGTGGTGGTATCACAGTATGAACTGTATTTCATCAAGAGTGATGACGGTTGGATGGAGGGAGTGGTGTTTGATGAAACTGCCCTTGAAGAAGAAAGGCAGGCTAGTGCTGTGGTCGTGGGTGCAAATGACAGGGTTTATGTGTCATATGGGAATGTAAACGAGGGCATAATGGGGACTACAGAAAGAAAGGAGTTTAGTATGGTTGAAGTAGAATCAGAAAATGAGGGTAAAGAAGCGAATGTTTGGATATTTGTGTTGATTGGTTTGGGTTTGGGTTTGGTTTGGTTTATTTCTTGTTTTTGAGATTTCAAATGAGGCAGTTAATGCAAAATATGAACAAGAAAAATGCCTGAATTTTTTCTCTTTTTAAAACTTATGAATCATACAACTTTATTCGTAATTTTATCGTTTAAGAATTCGTGTACTCGGTTCCAAAGATTGTATTATTTGTGATGATTTTGAACGGTTGTAAACTTTGATAGCTACTAAAGCATTAAGAGCTCGTTTGACAAGACTTTTAAAAAATCGAGATGACTACTTACGAATTTTTTGATTAATTTTATAAAAGTATTTTTCCTAGTTGTAAGCTTTCTATAAAAATTCTTTCAGAAGAGAATTTTTTTTTAGAAATTAATTTTCAAATATTAAGTAAAGTAGCTTCTCTGAAAACTTTTCTACAAAAAAGGTAAAAAATCAAAATCAAAAGTCCTGAAAAACAGGGCCTAAGGCAATCTGAATCAACGGTGAAATATCTTAACGTTTGTAAGCATCCTTCTTGGACTACACCATCTAAAATATCAAACCCTAATGATAGTTCAATTCGTGTGTCTACATGAGCGCCTTTCACTAGGGTGCGTAGATAAAACCCATTAAATGGGATCAGAAGAAAGACGAGAATAGAGGTGAGAACAATAGCAAGACGACCACGATTTCTACATTCAAGGCTATTTGGCAGGAGCATCATCACACTGCATACTTAAGACCTTCCTGTACGGCTTAACACTCAGCCAAGAATTTCTAGGTGACAACACCCTTCGAGAGCAGAGTAATGCTATTTAACAATAGTGGTGTTTAAACACAAGTTTATGTGACACCAAATTGCACTAGATAATAGGCTTAATGATTTCATGTTTCTACATTTACCACTCTAAGTGTTCCACCTACACTGGTTTCGTAACACGTGCTCGAAGAAAATGCTACTCGGCTTGTAAATGACAAACTTTAGATAGGGAACCATGCTGCTATGAAATTGAGACAGCTTTTGACAGAAAAAATTGAATAATTTCCTTAATCACTGTTCAAAACGTGTGTTCTGCTTACAGACTTAATCCTGTCTTTCTTTTCAGCAGATATCAAGAAGTAATCAGTTCCTTGTCTTAGTGAGGGGTTACAATTGAAACAGGTTAAACAATCTTCGACGCAATCTGTGAAGAAAGTAAACAAATACGAGGAAAGTTATGTCAATGTTCCATTTCAATCCTCGTTTTCCTTCACGCTAAAAATCGCGATATATAAACAACCAGACAGAAATCGAAAGAACAAATAATGAGTTTTCCGGGGTTAAAAATCATGTCAGACATGTAACTTTCGAAGATGCTCCAACAATGAAGTAGCCTTCCTCTTGGCCCTTTCTGTGCCGCTTTTGGCAATCTCTGAAAGAGGTATTACTGCGCCGAGCCTACTTAGACAGGCAAGATTTTCACTCTCTCTTTTACACAAGGAAAGTAAAATGGAAGCCGCATTCTCCTTGTTCCGAGGCAGACCCGTTCGCAATAGATCTATCAAGATGGGTATTGTGCTAGCTTTCACAATAGCAGCCTTTGCTTCATGGTGGCTAGCGAGAACCGAAAGAATGGTCAGAGCTTCATCGACCATACTATTGCCTGAATCAGTGAGCATTTTTAATAGGGCGGTAATAATGCCAGCCCTGACAGCCCGGCCCTTGTTTCCTTGATAAATGCACAAGTTGAATAATGCAGTTGCAGCATCTTTCTTCCCTCGTGAGCTTCCATTCTGAAGTAAGTCCACTAAAGCCGGTAGTGCCCCCGATGCACCTATTATTATCTTATTTTCATCGGCCAAGGACAAGCTAAAGAGGGTTGCTGCTGCATTCTCTCTTGCTTCCATGCTTCCAGCTCTAAGAACTTGAACAATAGAAGGAATTGCATTGGCAAGCATTATGAGCCCCTTGTTATTATCGTATATGGAAAGATTCAGAATGGAAGTGACTGCATTGTCTTGAATTTGAACATCCTCGGATGTCAACAGAGTAACGAGGACGGGAATAGCTCCAGCTTCTGCAAGCAAGATTCTATTATCCGTACTTCTTTTGGATAGTGACCGGATCTCAGCTACTGCAGCCTTTTGTTGCTCGATGGACCGACTAGAGAGCTTAAGAACAAGTGCTTTAATGGCTTCTATATCCCCACTAACATCCCGAAATGATCCGTCACTTTTTTTAATCCTTCCACTCATAAATGTTGATGGCTGCTCTATATTATTTTTGACACACCATTGAGATATTAGACTTCTCAAAACATAATTCGGAGTTAGAGTTAGATGTTGGAGATTCTGCTGAGTTTTCGGACATGTTGTGTTGCCACAATCAATCCATCTCTGTATGTAAGATCTCTCATAAGTCTGCAAGAGTAAAATATGTTAGAAGCTACACCATCGAGTAAATTTCTCTGAATTATTCACCTAACATTTGCCTATTTTTTTCCATTTTTGGGGACATATGAGAACAAAAAAGACTAGAAGGAAATTCAGAATGTGAACAATACCTGGCCTGTTGCCACAATAACTGGATCCCTCATCATTTCAAGAGATATGGGGCAAAGGAAGTCATCAGGAATTACAGGATATTCTGGCTTCTTGTTCACATCCAGACACTTGTTGGCAGAGTTATCTATCATTCCATTATCAGAGTCCTTTTGGACGCAACCCTCGGATGATGTGCATGAGATTCTTAAACCTTCTGATTCCTGAATTATTTCTTGCAAACGATGGCCTTCTGACCCATGAATACCTTCTACATGACCTTCCAATTCTATCCCAACTTCATTATCAAAATTTTCTACATATAGACTTCTGATTAAAGTGTTGTCTAACTGAAATGGATTGATATCTTTGTCTAGTGGCTGGGATAACGCCCTACATAATAAGCTTGAATTCAATGGCCCACCATATTTCTCTGTTGCCCGCCTTAATTGTGCTCTGACTAATTCAACCTGGCAAAACGATCATGTTATGTGTGATTCAAGTCCAGACAACCACATAAAGATGCTCAAAAAGTCAAAACTAACCTGTTCTTGGACTTCCTCGGATATGTCAAAATAATCATATGGCAAGTTAGCCAGTGCTTTCTCCAATTTCCAAGTCACACATTGAAACTGGAAGAAGATTTTCTTGGTAGCCCCATCCTTGAATCAAGGAATGGTAAATAAAATAAGAGGCAGGCAAAACTTCTTTGAGACAAGTGCAACCACTAAATATCTTCATTCTAAAGTAATACCCCAATAAGATGGAAAATATACTAAGGAACAAGTTAAAAGTAAATCTATGGCATATAACTGAAATACAAGAAAGCTGAGCATGAAACAATAATAGAATAATATGCAGTGGCGGATCCAAGATCGACCAAAAAAAAAAAAAAATTAACACGAGCTAATAGGTTCAGGCTCCTCCCTAAATCCGCCATTGATAATATGGATAACTCGTGTTGTCCATCCTGTGTGTCCAACATTATTTATAGCAAAAGGGATCTATTATCATGTGCCTTTTAGTTAGAAAGACAATTGAAGGCTCTAGTTTTTCATCTTCAAGAATCCAAAGAAATTAAGTTCCCCCAAGAAAACCCCTTGATTATATCATCTACGACACTGTATCAAAGGCAGTGCTTTGCATGGATAGCTTGAATTTAACTGTTTTCAATTGTGGACAACTGGACTGTGAGATAAGCAACATAATCCATCTTCATAAAAATCAAGCTCTTTAGTTTTTCTATTGAAGAGATTTGTCACTGAGATATACAGAATTAGAACACAGACACACCAACAAGTTACCAACTGCATGTAAATGACTTCTTATAGCTCATGGCATCGATTGCTGTACAGAGACAAAGGCCACATTTGGTAGATTGCACAGTACAAGTAGTGGTTAGTATTGAAAAGAAAAATAAGTTACAATCTTGTCCATTTTATTGTCGTTCCTGTCTAGTAATGCTATGCCAATTGCCAAACATGTTCATACATGCACCCATCATATGCTTAAATCATCATCACGAAACAACAAATCTAATCATGCTAGTTCAAAATTCTTGAAACTTATTTTAGTCCAGAAAACTCATTTACTGCTCGTTGTGCACCTCAATTACAAATCAATAACCCTATTGCTTGAATTTTTTTTCACCCAAAGAATTTGAAGGACAATCTCATATAAATAATGGAAACAGCTTGACCCTTTCCCCGTTATTCCCTGAATTTCAACGCAATAACTATGCAATCAAGTGATTCAAGTCATATACCCTAAGTATCAAAAATTGAGACATCAAATGTTCAAATAACAGATCAGATCAAAGCTGCAGAAAGTATCCAACATCATATAGCTACAATTGACATTCTTGATTAGTCAAAGCAACATTATATAATTATCCATACCAATCCCAATCTAACAATTCCATCAATCAAACGGACAAAAAATTGAATGAATAAAGACAGGGATTTCGATTCATCCACTCCAGATAAACAATGCATTATCCCGATTAGGTCATATACACACATATCTTAACTGGAGATGAAAGAAAATGCCACACAGTACAGTATTGTATATACATACAGAGGAATCTTCGAAGTTGTTAGCAGCAAAAAGGAGCCTTTTAGCAGCCTGGAGAGCCATTGCGAGATCAGAGAAGCAAGAATTCAAAGAAGAAGTTTCATGATTTTTATGGGTTTTCTTCGAATCCACAATCTCTTCAAGCAAATGGGCCAAGAGTGTGACTCTGCGGCCCAGGTCCGTACAGTCCTTCTTGAACCGACCAGAGAAGCCGGGGCCGCAGATCCTTACGACGTCGTGGATTAGCTGGAGAGGTACACCGGTTGTACCGCCGACGACCGCCGCGGTATCTTTGTCGGCCATTTGAGGGGAAGACGTTGTTGGAGTTGCGCGTTGTGACTTGTGTAGGTGGGGTTATCTCACAACCACGATGTGCAGGACATTGTGTGGGGACAACAGAAACGGGCTTATGACATTGGGGATTACACAGTTGTCAAGTAATTATTTAAGAAAAAACAAACAAAGGGATGTTTGTATAAAAATAAATAATCCACCTTCAATTTATCCATCATATTACATATTTTCGGTGCTTATAACCCGTTTGGTACCGATTAAAATTCAATTAAAATTGAAAATATAACCGTTATTGAATTCACTCGTCTAATAAAAGTCAACAATAACGACTAATTTTCAATTTTAATTCGATTTTAATCTCTACCAAACGGGCTCTTAATATTTATACAGAGAGAAAAATGATCTACTAAGTATCGATTATATAATATATCAACTAACCGATTAATCGTTCAATATAAGTTAAGCAAGTTAAATTTCAGATATTAAGGTTGTGATTGATTGACTTTATCTTTTATGAAAAATGTTATTTTTTTACTCAAATTTCTATTCTTGGGATATTTGATTGACATTATTTTGCAGGAAAAATATTTTTCAAAAGTTGATCACGTAAAATTTTTATTTTTCAGATAATTCACCATCTCTCTCTCGTCTACATCTACCTACATCTATCAATTAATTGACTTTTTAAGTACTTATGTATCTTTTATCTATCCTAAACAATACTATCTTTGTTGGAGTAAAATGAATTTATCTTGTCTTTCATGGATGGGAATTAGAATAGCAATGCATATAGAATGACATACTTTAAGGTTCTAGCTTGAATCGAGATTTTGAGAAGCCAAAAGCAGCTTCTTATATTAAAAAATTGCTATTGAATTCGTTTGGTTAATTTTATAAAATTATTTTTCCTATTTAGAATTACATTTAGGATGTTTTTGATTACCAATATTTTTCATGAAAAATATGTTTTTTCCAACTATATTCTCTATATTTGTGCTGTTTGATTGACAATTTTTTTCTACGAAAAATATATTTCTACTTTTGGTCATGTTATTATATTCTTCTTGAAAAGAAGAAAATTATTTTCTTTAGGGAGATGGGGTTTTTATTTTCCAGGTAATTCACTATCTGTCTCTCATATATCCCTTCTCTCATCTACCATCAATAAAAAATAGACAAGTATAATATTTTTTAAGTTGAAAACTAAATTAATCGAATACGTTTAATTAATAATTTTTATACAAATAATTTCTAGGCGATTTTATTTTATTTTTGTACAAGTTTCATGTTCGAAATCAAACGCACCCTTAGAAAAATTTCGAGCAATGTTTCTTAAGAGGAATCCATTTTATAAATTAATTTTTAAATAGCATAAAACTCTTCCATAAGAAATAGAAGTAAAAACAAAAAAATTCCAGCCAAACGGGCCTTGCTTACATGACATGATTAAGTTTTGTGTAATAGTAAAGAAAGAAAAATGAAAGTATGAAAGAAATTTACTTATAATTTAATTTACTTGTAAAATAAGTGGTGGAACGAAGAAGATGGCGAGAATTTAGGAAAGTGACTAGAATAAAAACAAGAGAATACAGTTGGAAGGAGAATATTGTGAATGGATTGATAAAATTGCCTTTGCCTTGCTGTAACGATATTATATTAATATTTTGTGCTCAATTATTTGATTTATTCTATTATTTTATTCATACGAGGTAACACATATTTTGTTTTTTCTTTTTGTGGAAATTTCGTAATGATGGAATTCTTGTTGGATCCAACGCTATACTTTTGAAAAAATAGATCATTTCTGATAATTTTTTTAATGATAAATTTGCATATTCAAATACGATGTAGAAAATTTGACGATTGGCTATGAAAGTCATGCAATGATTACGCTTAGAATCGACGATCTATTGACTCCCAAAGTACACGATACTCGTAGTGTTGACCTCGTGAAGAGAAAATGTGTATCTTTGTTTAGACTCTGTTTGAGTCACGTTATTTTCTCAAGAATGCATTTTAAATAGTGTTTTGATGAAAATAATGTGGTTAAACAATTAAAAAAATTGAATTTGAGTGTAATATTATTTTATTGAAGAACGTATGATTGAAAATAAAAAAGTAAAATGTATTTTAGAAGAATCTGTATCAAACATGGTGTTAATTAAAATTGACGATTCTAGAGAAACGCGACAATTCATATAGCAGCGGCTAGAAAATTGATTGTTAAAGTGTATTAAGCGAGCAATCACGATAATTCAAGTTTGTAAGAATATAAGAAGTAGTTTGACGAAACTTTTGATAAAAGTTTTATCAGATTTTGAAAAACATTAGATGAAATAAAAATTGATAAAAGCTATGAATCTAATTAGGGATGTCAACGAGCCGAGCCGAAAAGAAAAAAAAGCTCGGGCCCGACTCGAGCTTTTTGGTTCCGGGCTTTTTTTGGCCCGAGCCAAGTCGAGCCGAACCCGGGCAAAAAAATTAAGGCTCGGCCCGAGACTTAGCGGGCCGAGCCGGCTCGGTTTTTTTATTTTTTATTTTTAATGTCAAATCTATATTTTTTACTTAAAAAATTTAAAATTTGTACGATTTATACGTATTATAAATTAAAGAAAAAAGCTCGGGCTCAACTCGAGCTTTTTTGTGCCAAGCTTTTTTGGGCCCGAGCAAAGCCTGGCCAAAAAAATGAGGCTCGGCCCGAGTCTTGGCTCGTTGTAACCGAGCCCGAGCCGAGCCGGGCCAGGCTCGAGGCTTTTTCCGAGCCAAGCCCGAGCCGTCCGAGTCGACGAGCTTTTTTGTCATCCCTAAATCTAATAGAATATATAGTTAAAATTAATTGATTTAACAACTTCCCAAACAGGCATTGAAGTCCATATTATGAAAATCAGATTTCAAATATATATGAATTTACTTTTCAAAGTTGAACTGCCAATTTGATGAACTTTGTGTGGCACACTTGCACTAGAACCCTTTTTTTTTTTTTCTTCCCCTGAAAAGGTAAGGTAGGACCAATCAAATCCTGACTATCTTTACGAAGTGCTTTTGTCGAAGTTAAACGCTCGATGGCCGGTTCGATCCATCCACATCATAGATCTTATAGTGTCGTGTCTATTGTTTGATCTTGAGTACTTTCAAACCGTATTTTGGGTGTTGGGATGATGCATAAAGAATACTAAAAAAAATAATAGATTACAAAAGGTACCTTGTTTCTCAAAGACCAGATTTCATATTATTATAGGAATAAAAATTTGTGTTGTTTTACATAATGCGACGCGGTTCCAACAAACTAAACATTGGACTGCCATTGGTTGTGGAGGAATTTTTGTATTTTCTTGGTGACTAATTCAAGGATTGAACAATTCAACAATGTTGCTACAAAACAAAATTACTAAGATTTCATCAATAATTTGTCTATGGGGAAAGAATATTTTTTGGAGAATTAGTAATTAAAAAATTAGGAAAAAATATGAATTTACATATAAAATTATTCTACCAGAGAATGTGTTGATGAAAATGAGTTTTAAATAATATGTACCCAATGGTGAAAATATGATTACGAGTTTGCAAATTCGGAGCTTGTTTGATTATCATTATTTTCAAAATACATTTCTCTCGTACTTTCAAAAGTATTTTTTAATAAAATAATATTACACGCAAATTTTTTTTAAAAAATTATTTTTTAATCACGCGTTCTCCACTAAATCACTATTCCAAAATGCATTTTTTGCCCAAAAAAGAGGGCTCAAACATGCTCCCATTCTCAATTTGAACATGAAGAACAAAACAAATTATAAAAGCATAATATAGAAGCCTTAAAACAATCTTCATTTACACAAAATTTGGTGTATTCATTATTTCCCATTTTGCCCTCCATTTTCTTTTACACCACGTTTTTGTTCCATCTGTATCTTTGTAATTGGTGTAATAATTGAAGATGCTCTTACATAGGGTCAATCAAAGTCGATTACCAACTTATAACTATTGACTCGAACGGCCCGAGGTTCGGCCCGTAAAGAGCTTGAGCCGACTAGAGCCAAGTCTCAAAGGCGGTGGCCCAAGTGGCCCGTGTGGCAAACCAAATTGGCCCGTGTCACAGGCGATTGCCTGCCTCAAGCAGATTACTTCAGGCAGCGGCTGCCTATTGCCTGACGAACAGCCAATTTGCTGGAAACTGAAAGAAAATTATAATGATACGTTGGACATGCACGAACAAAAAACATGTATTAGGCCTCTGTTTGGTCTTTTTAAGTCAAAGTCGAGAACTAGTTTTAACTACACAATTTATGGGACCCACAACTTTTCAACAACACGTTTCATTAATTTTATCAATATCTATTAAAAATGTTATTTTAGCGAAACCAAATGGGGGTGGTTAAATTTCTGATGTAGTTGTAATAATATGTGCATATTATATGTACAAGTAACTTGACAGTAATACTTTTAGTATAAGATATCACACTAAAAAAACAGAAAAAAAAGCCTATACTAGATACTTTTTATGCAAATTTAACTGTACTTGGAATAGAAATTAAACAGGACTGAGTCCTTTTAATGATCTTGTTACAAAAATATTTAAAAAACAACCCAAAACAGACAAGACATAGAGAGGGAGTAATGTTATTTAAAGAAATTACAGAAACAAGCAACAAAGATTAACATAGAACCGAAATCCATGTCTAGATGGAATCATCTGTTGGTATCATGCTGCTGAAATTTGACAACTCATCAATGCACTTGTTTTTGTATATAAAAAGCCTCCTCATCAACCCTTCATGGGATCCAAGTTGTGAGATTTGCTTGTGAGCATGTAGATGAGAAGTAAATGTAACTCAGCAACAATACCATATACAAAGCTTACAGTAGTGTCCATGAATGTGGAACATATTCTCATGAGCCTTCAGCTTCATCTCAACATAAACACTGAAGAAGCCCTCGACCAGAAGAATGGTGCGTCATTGCTAATATGCGAATTGAAGTTATACAGATAAGGTACAGTACCTGTCTAGGACGCTTTCCAAAAAATGATATCAACTGCAGATATTTGAATTTGACTTCCAGTCATCAAGAAGTTTCGTTATGGTCTCTTCTAACTTTTTTACCTCAGGTCCCGGCCTTACAACATTCACATCACCCCACCTCGAGCAACTATCCTTCAACCACCTCTTTCGGCTCGCGCACCACGCCCCGGGAACAACTCGGTTTTGATCACGATTGAGGATCTTTTTATCAATCATATCAAGAACTGGATCGTCTTTTTCAAATTGTCTGGCAAAAGCAGATCCACTTTGAACCATTTTTTCATAATCTGAACTATTAAGGAAATGGGGCTCCATCTTAGGAGGGCTATCCCAGACAAAGTATCTTAAATCAGAATTGACTGTCACGTTTTTAAACCCCGGTGAATTGCAAATAACAGATTGGAAGTACACTTCTTGAGACAAGACAGCATTAGTAAAATACATTAAAAGAGTCCGAGATAGATTATCCCAACCAAAAACACAAAACTCGAGAAAGGATTTGCTCAAGATAACCCATGGAGAACCTGGATTGATGACAATTCTTCAATAAACAGTCGAGAAGAATTCTGTAAGCAATACAATATTTGAAAAACACTTGCCTGTAAAAACCTTGAAGGCATCGGGCACTGGCCTCTTCTCTGTCGCATGAAAGATTTGAGTTCTTCGGGCCAAGTAAAGACCTGGGTCAACTACAATGGGCTCAATTCTCTGACCCCTGCAATGATGTATGAATAGGTAGATTACTTGAATAGTTTGATCATACACTGCACAATAGCTCAAAGACTGAAAATTTGCCTACTCTTTCCATCCCAAGTCACTTGTGTGATCAATGAAATTCAGGTCTCTCTTAACAGACGAGAATGCGTGGGCTAAATCTGAAAGCATATTAATAAAATAGGTAAATTAGCATGTAAGCAGGAATACAATTCTCTTATAAAATCGCCAAATAGAGTATTGATTGGGAATGGCACGAAATCTTTTCAAAGGACATCTAAAAAAAGCAATACTATGGATAACATGGTAACTTTCATGACAAAAAGTATTGTAAGAAATGTACTAGCAATATGAAGGAAACAGATCTAAGCACCGATACGAGGATGGGGGGAAGAGTGCTGAAAACGTCGATGCCATGTCGATGTGCATGGTTTAATTCTTGCCGGACACCTTGGGCTTAACTTAGAGACGTGGAATGTGATTCAGTCCGGGTTGTGCAGATCCTTAAATCAGATTTTAGCTGTGCTACTATTTTATCGGATATTACCTCTTTGTTGAGTGAAGTTCTTGCTTTTGTTGCTTCATCTTCAAAAGGGGAATGAAGTAGCATACATTATAGCTTCTTTTTGATTTTCTAGTTTTGATACTAGATCTTGGAATAACTGTTTGCGTATTTTCATCTAGAATTTTAATTCGTTGGGGCTTGAATGAATGAAATTTGAATTGATGTTCAAAAAATAAATAAATAAGATCTAAGCACTGATAGGCAGAAATGGAAACTCAGGTGATAAGTACATCAACACGAGCAGCTACTATCAAAAGGGGGAAAAGAAGTATATCAACATAAGCACTTGGCAATATAAATAACAACTTGTACAACACCGCACAGTGCTTCACGTTGCCTGGGACTTATTTATTTTTTGAACATCAATTCAAATTTCATTCATTCAAGTCCCAACGAACTAAGCACTGATAAGCAGAAACGGAAACTCAGGTGATAAGTACATCAACACGAGCAGCTACTCTCAAAAGGGGGGAAAAGAAGTATATCAACATAAGCACTTGGCAATATAAATAACAATTCGTACAACACCGCACACTGCTTCGCGTTGCCTGGGACTAAGAGAGTACTAGTCACGCGTTCAATCAATACTTAAAAGTCGAATATAACCCAAAATGGAAAGGGAAATAATAGCTGTCCACTTAGAGAAAGATATGAAGAAAGCCTTCTATGAGTGGATGTAGACTCGTTATAAGTCGAATTACTACAAATTTGGTGCTCTTCACTAATTCTTTAATATCTACATATTTTACATTTGTTACTTCATTCATAACAGAACATTTCGGGACTAAGATCCCTCTCCTTTCGTCAAGCCCTAAATGACAATTATGTTGAATTAGATTGTTTAGACAAACCAGGATATGAACTACATACCAGTAAACTTCATGTCTTTTCATGGCTTATGTAACCTCAAAATTTTTCAACTTTGTCTTGACCCTTTCATTGAAGAAATCTGATATATTTAAGCCCATTTGAGCCCCATTTTGTAGATTTAGGATGGCAGGGCTTCTACTTGTGTAGTTTACACTGTTCTACTTGTGTAGTTTACACTGTTGGCACTTTGAACAATTAGGGGATCTAAGGTTATTTTGTTAAAGATTTAGGATGGCAGAGCTTCTACTTCTACTTTTTGTAGAATAGCTTATTGAGAAAATCACATTGGATTAATTTCCTCTAAAAGTTCTTCTAACCACCTCTAGAAAATTATCAAAAAGGCTCAAAAACAGCTTCTTAGTCTCATAAGCTGCTTTTGGCTTTTCAAAAGACCTACCAAATGAGCCCATAGATGCCTTGGAAGTTGAGTAGAGATACCCAGAGAATATATGCTCTGATAAGAACGGGAGAGTGAGCAGTATTTAAGTATTGGATTTGCTTAATTACTTGATTTTCAAGGGAGAGGAGCAGACTCAGTTCCCAATAATTAAGAAACGGAAAAGAAGTTTTTTTTTTTTTTTTTCCAAAATTAAATGCCTCTACAGCATCACTGGTTTGGCTTCACGAAATTTAGAGATTCCAATGGCATGTAGGTAAAAGGTTGTGAGAACACATAACAGATTGAATAATAAAAGCAGTCAGGACTAGGATCTAAGACACGTTTTAGGATTGCAAGAGATTGTTTTAAGTTTTAACTGTTTAAGGCTAAGAACATTTATGTGTATTTGTAGAAACTGAAAAATCTAGTATGAGAACTAATGTGAAAATTGAATCTCCAACTTACACTAGAAAGTGAATCTGATAAGTCTCGTGTTGTAACATATTCTGAGAATTCAGCTACTATCTCAAGATAAATGCTTACAAATTTTGGTAAGATTCAAGGATAATCCGATAAGTCTGGAATTTTAACACATTCTGAGAATTCAGCTACTATATCAAGATAAATACTTACAAATTGCGGCAAGATTCAAGGGTATATTAGGATTTGCAAACATTGTCATCATCAATTCATCAATTTTCTTTTTTCTTTTTTTAATTCTTCAGGGAAGATTTGTTTCCGAAGAAAAATAATCAGTGAACTGACAGCTAATAGGAACCAAGAAAGGTTCTTAATTTGGTCTCAAGGGATACACATTAACCAAATTGTCAATTCTCCAAATTATGTCAAGATACTATAGAAAGAAAAAATGAAAATACCCCAAACTTGAAAATAGTCATCATTCCTTACAAAGAAACTTCAATTCTTAAGGATCTAATGGTAAATAACAAATATATTAGATCACAAAATACTCAGACAATGGCATTTAATATGAGATGTTCTTTAGAGTGGCATGTAAACAGTCCTTCAATGAATCAGATTTAAATTAGAAAAGGGAGTAGTGTACCCTAGATTAAACAATCCAAACAGGAAACAGATGACTAAAATTGGCTTACCGCAAATCAGTCCAACCGGGGAGCACCAAAAAAAAAAAAAAAAAAAGGATTATTTTCATTCTATAATTTCAAACTAAAACCAAAACCCAGTTCATAATTTCCTCCATGTAAAATAAAAATATCGGATACAAAAAATATGCCATGACAGTGTACAGATAAAAATGCCTCCAATTACCCTTGCTCCCAGAGTCTATAACAAAACAAAAAAAAAAACAGATTTCCATCCAAACAGACGATGCAAGAATCCATATTCCACAGACTATTCCAATCAAGAAGAAACAAACAGCACAAAATTCCAAAAAGAAAGCTTACCATCTTGCGTAATCAGTGGATAATCCAATGCACTTAGAGTGATAAACCAATCCCATCCACCATCCAACTTCAACAAAATCGAAGCTGCCCTGAGAACGGCCGCAATATTCGTGGACCCCATGTAAGTGACCGGATCTGGCTTCCCTATCACATCCACATTCCCAAAGGCCCGAACTGCAGCCACAGACTTAATCATTGCCACCAGCCTCGTCCTCTCTTCATCAGTCCCATCTGCAGCAATGTGCAGCAAATATCTATTCCTAGGATGATACACGGCCAGCAACAATCTAAAAATTCGTTCCTCATCGCCCCTGCCACCGGAAATATAGTACGCGAAAGCAGGTGGATAACCCGGCCCGCGATGAACCGCTGAAGCAAATGATTTGCGCGAGGAAAAGGCGTAGTAATACGAGGACCTAAATCCCGAAAATAAGAACAAAAATACGACTGACATGAAGGCGGCAGAGAAAAAGATTAAGAGCCATTTCTTATCAGCTCCCATTGAATTTTCTACAAAAGCTAATTACAGAATCCTTGTAGCATGGAATGGATCAATGGAAGAACAATAACATTAAACAACAGATTTTGAACAATGTTTATTGTACAAAAGAATCCAATTGTGTACAAGAATTTCAGATTGTGAATAGGATTCTAGAGATCTTGATCGTTGGTGGAAATTATTAAGCTGGATCAAAGTGTTCTTGGTGGGTTTTGATTGTGAATTTGATTTCGAGATTGCTGAAAAATATTTATTTAGGGTTTGATGGGGTTGGATTCAGGTACGGTCGACCATTTAATTTCCATAAATTATTTCAAAAGCACTCATTGTGTTTTCTTGGACGCGTGTAAATTTTCGTTTATAGCATTTCACATTTTTTGGAGTTCATTGTCTCAATGGTCAATGATGTCTTCGTTGCTTATTAAAGTTTAAAATATAAGTTTTAATGAAATTATTAATAACATTCATTTCAAATCATTAATGAAATTATTAATAACATTAATGAAATTATTAACGGGGCTAACAAAATTCACATGTACGCCATTAAAAAATTATTGCGTTTTCAATTGCTCACTAAATTTTAAAAAACGTCTTCGATTGCTCACTAATGTTTGATGTAATCGAATTTTGATCACTAAACTTATAAAAATGATGTCGATCGATTGTTTGTTAAAAAAGTGTATCGCAAGAGTACGGGTTGCGCAAAAGTAATAAAATAAATAAACGAGTCCATATTGTCAATTCCACGAGAAATAATTACTCAATTATAAAATAGCTAAATTTAATTTTAATATATTTTTGTAGAATTTAAAGCTATTTTCATTATTTGAAATATTCAATTTATTATGTGTTTCATTATTAAAATTATAGATGACGTCCACGATAAAACTTTGAGACCAGACCTTCAAAAGACTCTTTGGGTAGGTAGAGAATACATAGGGGCACGAGACAACTCTCTCTGAGGAATTTGGCAAAATAGTCTTGTAACTTTGAGAGAAGGGGTGTGCCTCCTCACAAAAGGGGTCACAGTGACTAGGCAAGACGAGCAGTTTATCATTACGATAGATGTCAAGTAGAAGTGTTGATATGTATACAACAACTAAGTAATTAACAAACCTATTTCGATCGGTGTAGAATTTCATACTCGATCTCAAAGATACATATAGATTCTATGAAAAGCCGTACATACGAAATTAAAATTTGGATTTTGTAATGAAACATACAATAAATTGTGTGTTTTCATTACAAAAATCCAATTTTTAGTTAAATTTATTGTGTTTTTAGTTGCAAAATCCAAATTTTAATTAAATTTATTGTGTGTTTCGTTGCAAAATTCAAATTTCATTTTAATTTAATTTTAATAACAAAACACACAATAAATTTGACAAAATTTCAAATGACGAAAATAGTTTAAAATTCTACAACAATATGTTAAAATTAAATTTAACTATTGTGGAATTAAGTAATCATTTCTCGTGTGATTGACAATTTGGACTTGTTTGTCCACTTTATTACTTTTACACGACCCGTGCTCTTGTTGTACACATTTTTTAACGAACAAAAGGTTGATGTCATTTTTATAAGTTTAGTGGTCAAAATTCGACAACTTCAAACTTCAGTGTGCAAATGAATACTTTTTTCAAAGTTTAGTGAGTAAGCAATCGAAGACGTTGACAAATTTGTTAATGGAGTGATGGGGCATCACATATGTATTATGTTAGACACGTCACCAATTTCGTTAATGATTTGAAACAGATGTACCAAATTAGTAACATCTAATGTTTGGATAAATTTAGTGATCAAAATTCAACATTTTAAACTTGTGACCAATCAAAGACATGGATATACCATTGGGACAAGTAACTCCATTATTTGTTTGGATAATTATAATCATTACTAGGTTTAAGCAACGTGCAATGCACGTTTGCTTAGTTATATATAATTTTTTTGGTTCATTAAATAATTAATGATGTAATATTTATGTAATTGATAAATAATTACACATTGTGATATATTAATTTTAACTTGAATAGTGTTAAATTCTAAATTAAAATGTATAAGTTTGTGTTTCGTACTATTATACTATATTAAATTTTATATTTAATCATGAACTTTTATACATAATAAAATAATAGATAACATTATAATACAAAACTAAATAAATAAATATTGTTTCTTCATTGAGTTCAATGTACCTTATCAAATAAACTATTAGCATTTTTAAATTGATAATATCCACATCCATTTTTTTTAGTTTCATTTTTTCCTAATGACTAAAATGTAGTAGTACAAATTTTTTTGCATTTTCCATTCATTTATTAATAATGTTCTAAAAGGCGTAATGCGTTGCGAGATGTCGATGTTGAGAATCAAGAATCACAAGTTTAGGCGTGTCAATACAAAGGATAAGCGTCATAATACGTTTCGTATTTTTAATATTATTTTAATTATTTTTAAGACATTAAATATATTTTTATTTTAAAATATATTTTTATTTTAAAAAATATTTTTTTTCTATATTATAAAAAAAAAAAGAGATTTTTTACTATATCATAAAATCATCTAATATTTAAAAATAATACTTACTAAACATTTAATATAATACTATAATATTGCCAAATAGTGTTATGAGAATTTTAATTTTTTTTATTAATTAAGGAACTAAACATGAGCATTAATCATAGGATTTATACGAAAAATTTGCGAATTTGATAATTCCGATATCTGAAAATGGAGATGAAGGATTTTGATTCACAATCGAGAATGATTCTGACATGAAGTTTGTGGAAATTCAACTGCGGTCGAACCGAATGCAATAAATACATAAAAATAATTTAAAGTAAATCTATCTTTACTAATTAGATTTATTATATATCCTACAATTAGTCCCAACACTAAAAATTAAAAATAAATATATTAAAATAGTTTACTTTGTTAAATTAAAATATTTTAAACTTATAGAAAATAATATCTAACATTAATATATTAATAATCAAGTACAATTTAAATTAAATTTGAAATTAAATAAATGAAAGAATGAAAGTGAATATTACAATTTAATTAGTTGTAATTCAAAATCAAATTAGTCAATTAGACATACACTTTAAAATGATTTTGATGAGTATTTTAACATTTTTTTGTCACTATCCCACATTGGAAATTTATAAAACTATTGGAGTTAAGAACATATATAAAATGTACAATCCCACATTGAAAGTTTATGAAACCTTTGGAGAGAAGTGTATCTATAAAATGAGCATGACATCCAATACTTCTACATGGGCTTTAAAATTGTAAATTTTGAAACCCAATTATGGAGTTAAATGATTTTTAAATTAAAAAAATTCCGTTAGTTTTTCCGTTAAATCAAGAAATTCCGTTAGTTTTTCCGTTAAACCAACAAATTTCGTTAAATACACACTTTTTATATATAGAAGATATATAGAGAATATATTTTTTATGCACTCCAAAAAAACTCTTTATTTTTT